>CM069525.1:99472528-99712528 GCA_035773235.1 Eospalax fontanierii
TGGTTTCTCTTCCAAATACTTCATTTAAATTTACATGGTCTCCTTAAGTTCTTAGCTTCTCAGAACTGTTAACCTTGTATGTTACTGTTTTGCATGCAATGCTCATGGTAAGACTGAGAAACAAACATGAACTCCCTGAAAATGCTTAATATGGTAATAATATTTTTCATTTCACAAAATATTTTCACATACTTCTATCATCTTAATCCTAATCACAACACAACGCTGTGTTAGGAGAGGCTATATTGTCCTTTCATCCTCCTGATGCCTATTTCATATTTATTTTAATGCATTCATTTTATGAATTATTTATTGAGAGCTTACTATTATTTTCTGCCATTAACAACTAACACTGATTGAATACTACTATGTAGCAGGAATTAAGTCAGACACTGTGACAAATGCTGAGTGTACAAAATAAATCATGTAAGTGTGTGGATAAACAAGTACTGTAAAGACTGCCTTATGATAAGTGATCATTTGGCCTGAATGTATGGTTTAACGCAGGATGGGCCTTAGCCAGGCCATCTGCCATGAAGAATAAGGGAATGACTCCTGTGGACATGATTCTCTGCTCTGACAAGGCGTGACACTGGCTTCCGCCCAGCATCTGGAGAGAACCTGTCCTGAGATGATCTACCTGGGGACAGATTACTATTGGCCGCAGTTGGGAACCACCCCATAGAGTGATTGGCTAACCAAAATCATAAAATCCTTTGCACTTCCTTGAATAAACTGAGTTTGCTGCGGCACGCCCACCCACATGCTTCCACCTAGCTCCAGGGATCTGTGTGTTGACTTTGCGCCCCTCTCAGCTGAGACCCTGAATCCCGGGTGGCCCAAGCAGAGGGACCCCAAGACCCGAGGACTGTAGTTCATTAATGAGGAAAATCTAATCATACTCATTCTATTTGTGGATAGCTCTGATAGAAAATTATTTCTCACATCTCAGAAATCTCTCCCTTTTACTTCCACTCTTCCCTTATAGCCTAAGTACAAAGATTACATAGTATAAATCTTCCCTTTGACTTAACAATCTTTCAAGTATTTGAAGGCACCTGTCATCATCAGCTACCTTCAGCTCGCCTATCTTAGCCTCTGCTTTTTTCTTTCATAAGAAGAATGCAGGAGGAGCTCATTGGTTTACTCCAAGGATTCCTTCCTGCTCCAGTTGCCAATGCAACTAAGCTACATCAACAATAAAAACAGAACCAAACTTTGAGTCAACAAAGGCACACTGGAATGTCACATCATACACAAAACCAACAAAAGAAATCCATATGCCCAGATCACAACATTAAAGTCAGATGAGATAAAAAACTAAGACAATAGGTGCCCATCACATCCCAGCAGTCCCATAGAAGTGTTCTACAATGAGAACCCCGCAGAGGAACCCGAGGAAAAGGAACTTAAAAGAACAATCGTAAACATGATCAAAGAATTCAACAAATTTAAAGAACACACAAAAAACTGAAAGAAATCAAAGAGGATAGAGATATATTCCTGTCCAGAAATAAAGAAAATACAGTTATATGGGTGAATGAAATAAAGAAAAAAAAAGCTGGGGACTTGAAAAGTGAATTCAGAAGAGATATAAATATTGGAGAGAACTCAGGATGAAAGGAAGACAGAACTGAAAAATTCAATAAGTCAATTTGAAATGACAGGAAAAAGTCTTACCAAGTGAATGAATGAAATGGAAAAGACAATATTAAGACTGAACAATGAAGTGAAAAACTGGACTACCCAAGCAAAGAATGTGAAAAAAAAAGAAAAACATAGGAATGGAATGTATGGGAAATGTGGGACACCATGAAAAGACCAAATCAATGTATCATGGGTATAGAGGAAAAAGAAGAATTTCAGGTCAATAGCATTGACAATATCTTTGGGTTTATAGAAGAATGCCCTTAAATCAAGGAAAGACATACAGAAACAAGAAGCACATAGAACATCAAATAGACAGGGCCAGAACAGATACTCCCCATGGTATGCCATAGTAAAAACAGTAAATGCACATATCAAGGAGATAATTCTGGAATTAATACTGGAATCTTCTAGAGAAAAACAAGATACACATATATATGGAAAAACTGATCAGAATTGACACTGACTTTTGAATGCAAGCTGTAAAATCCAGAAGACACTGGAGCAATGTATTCCAAGTACTAAATAATCATAAATACCTACACAGAATAGTTTGCCCAGGGAAACCACCATTGTCAAAGAGGAAAGAAAAATCTTTGATGATACAAATAAACTAACAATTCATTTCCACTAGTACTACAGAGAATACTTGAAGCAATACAAAGGACTGAAGAAAGAAATGACCATGTCCAAGAGGCAAAAGAAAGAAAATAAATGGATGCATAATTATGGAAACACAAAATAGACTAAAAACACAAGCAGAAAATAAAATGATAATAAGGAATACAGGTATTTCAATTATAAATATAAATGACCTAAACTCCTCAGTCAAAAGACACAGGCTAGTTGAATAGATTAAGAAATAAAATCTTCTTTTACTCTCTACAAGAAACTCATCTTATATTCAAGGATAGACATCACTTCAGGGAGAAAGATGGAAAATACATTCCAAGTAAATGTCACTGAGGAACAAGCAGGCATTGCAATTCTAATGTCAGACAAAATGAACTTCAAATTAAAGCCAGTCCGAAGAGATAAAGATATTCACTTAATTTCATCAAGGGGCTAATCAATCAAAAACATATTACAATCATGAACATACATTCATCAAAATATGGTGTAACTAATTTCATAAAAACAATACTATTAGACTTCAAGACACATATTAACCTCCAATTCAGAAATATTAACTGACTCCATTAGCCCACTCTGTTCAACAGAACTGTCAACTGGACAAAGAATAAACAGAGAAACACTTGAATTAAATTATATCACTTAGCAGACATCTACAGATATCCCACACCACCACCAAATTATATACATTCTACTCAGCAGTCCATGTAGTTTTCTCTAAAATAGACCATAGACTGGGACACACAACAAATAACAAATAAAAAATGTTGAAATACTTCCATGTATTCTATCACATCCTAATGCGGCAAAGCTTTAATCAACAGCAAAGTCCTAGCAATTATATAAACTCTTATATATTAAACAATGAGCCCTGAATGATGAATAGGTCAAAGAAGAAATCAAGAAAGGAACAACCATATTTCTGGAATTAAATGAAAATTAAAATACAACAAAACAAACCTCTGGAAAATATTAAAAGTTCTAAGAGGGAAGTATCTAGCCCCAAGTGTTGGAATTAGAAAACCAGAAAGAGCACAAGTAAGCACAAGTAAGAAGAAACTCAAGCATGAAGCCAGCAGCTGAGAAGAAATCATAAAAATCAGAGCAGAAATCAGTGAGGTAGAAACAAAGAAAGCAATGCTAGGAATTAATGAATCTAAGAGCTGGTTACTTCAAAAGATAAGTAATATAGACAACACCATAGCACAGGTAATCCAAAGAAAGTAAGAACAACTCCAAATCAACAAAATCAGAGGCAAATTGGGAAGCATCACAACAGATCCAGAACACTAAATTTAAGAACTTTACACTCTATTAAACTACAAAATCTAAAAGAAATACATGAATTTCTAAATTCAATGGAACCACCAAAAAGAAGTCAAGAACTTAACATGACTCATAACAAAAAAAGGAATAAAAAAGAATCATACAAAACTTCCTGACTAAAAAAAAAAAGCATAGACCCAGATAGATTCATGGCGGAATTTTTCCAGACATCCAAAGAATATCTACAACCATCATTAATTAAATTATTCAAAAATAATGAAACAGGGAGAGAAATCCCATATTCCTTCTATGAAGCCAGTATTACTCTAATACAAAGACCAGGAAAACAAACACAACAAAAGCAGAAAACTACAGGCCAGTATCCCTAATAAACATGGAAGCAAAAATTCTCAACAAAATAGTCACAAATCACATACAGGCATACACAAAAATGATCATCCATCATTATCATTTTGACCTTATTCCAGAGGTGTAGGAATGATTTAATATACATAAGTGAACAAACACAATAAATCATATAAGCAGATGTAAAAACACAAATCACATGACCATCTCAATAGATCCAGAAAAGTTCTTTGACAAAACCCAATATGCATTCATAGTAAGTGTCTTAGAAGGGACTGAACTGGAAGTTACATAACTCAGTGTAAATAAAGCTATTTACTAAACATCACAGCTAACATCATTTTAAATGGAGAAAAACTGGAAGCATTTCCATTAAAATCAGGAACCAGACAAGAGTATACACTATCCTCGCTCCCTTTCAATACAGTGCTTGAAGCTCTGCCTAGAGCAATAAGACAAGAGAAGGAAGTAAAAGTGTACTAATTGGAAAACAAGAGGTCAAATTATCCCTATTTAGAGCTGATATGATATTATACAGAAGAGATTCCAAAAATTCCACCAGATAACTTTTAGAAATGATTAGCAATTTCATCAAAGTGGCAAGATACAAAATCAGTTTATAAAAATCAGTAGCCTTCCTATATAAGTAACAAGCAACCAGAGAAAGAGTTCGTGGAACTCTCCCATTCACAAAGATATCAAAAATCTAGGACTAAATGTACCCAAAGATGTTACAGACCTCTTCAATGAAAAACTGAAATCTTTGATGAAAGAAATTGAAGAAGACAGAAGGGAACAGAGAGGCTTCCTGTGCTCATAGATTGGTAGAATTAATATTTTTTTAAAAACAACATCTTACCAAAAGGAATTTATAGATTCAATGCAATCACAATGAAAATTCTCATGACATTCTTCACAGAAATAGATAAAACAATCCTAGATTGTATATGTAATCACAAAAGTCCTGAAATACCAATACAGACTTGTAGATCAATGGATCAAAAAAGATGTCTCAAAAATGAGTGCACATAAATTACAGCCACCCAATGTTTGACAAAGGTGACAAGAATTCATCCTGGAGGAAAGACAGCATCTTCAACAAATGGTGCTGGCAAAACTGGATCTCTATATGTATAATAATGAAATTAGACTAGTATCAATCATCCTGCACAAAAAGTCAATTCCAAATGATCAAAGATCTCAATGTGAAACCCAAGACACTGAAACTTTTAGAAGAAGATGTATCTAGTACAGTACAAGATATCTGTGCAGGAAAGGACATTCTAAACTGAACACCAGTTACTCAGGAATTGAGGTCAACAATCAACAAATGTGACCTCATTAAACTAAAAGTTTCTGTACAGAAAAGGAAATAAACAATTAAGTGAAGAAAAAGCCCACAGAATAGGAGAAAATCTTTATTATACATCTGACAGGGGATTAATACACAGAATACACAAAGAACTCAAAAAACAAAGAAGCAAGAAAGCAAATGATCTGATTAAGAAATGAGCTATGAATGTGAAGAGAGAGATCCCAAAAGAATAAATAAAAATTCATTAAGAAGTATCTTAAAAAGTATTCAGCATCCTTATTAATTTGGGAAATGAAAATCAAAACTACTATAAGATTTCACTTAACTTAGATAAAATGACAAAAATCAAGAGAACAAATGCTGGGGGGATTGCAAACTGGCGCAACCATGTCGAAATCAGTGAAAGCACTAAAAATAAACCCATCAAGTGATCTAGTTTTACCAATCTTTATATATACAAAGGTGAACTAATCCTACTACAGAGATGCATGCTCAGTCATTTTTGTTGCTGCTCCTTTCACAATAACTATGATACGGAAATAACCTAATTATTCCTCAACTGATGAATGGATAAGGAAAATGTAGTATATTTCCACAATGCAGTTCTACTCAGTAGTAAGGAAAAATAAAATCATGAAATTTTCACATAAATTGATGGAATTAGAAGCTGTTATACTAAGTAAAATAACAGACTCAGAAAACCAAGTGATGAATGTTATATTTCATTTGTGGACCTTAGTTTAATATCCTGAGATGTGAGTATATATCCTGTTATAACCACAGGAGCCAGGAAAATGGAGAGAAAACTATGGAGATAAAGGGGAAGAAGGAGCTTGAAAATGAGAGAGATAGCAGGTTACTGGTTATATCAAAGGGGAATGCAGAAAATGAGGGCATTTTAACAGGAGACAGAGGAAGGAGGGTTATACAGGACGAGAGAGGGGAAACATAAAAAACACTTAGGTTGGGGGAAAACAGGTGGAAATGCATTAGTTCTAAAAGCTTACTGATAATTACACATTCAGTATAAATGTACAAGTGCATTTGTATAACAGAAGGCTGTACACCAAAATACTCCATACCAGGCAGGAGAAACCTCCCTTTGAGTTCTTTGTCGAGATAGTCCAGGAGACTCCACAAATTACACAGGATGTTTCCAAAGTCCTTGATTGTCTCCTAGAACTTGAAGGTAAGACCCTATTGCTGAAGACAGGCCATAAATGAGACAAAGACCTTGAAACAATTGCATTGGACCTGATATAGGAGCTTCCCTCCTGAAGACTAGCTCTCAGTCTCCTGCTTTAAGACTAATCCCAGTCTTCTGCTCTAGAGCTCATACCTTCTCTGCCAACTAGTAAGAACCTAGCCCATCCTGTTCTCCTGGGTCCTCTCCTCCCTGGGCCTTTTACCCTTCCCTCTGATGCTGCAGGAGAGCACTTGGTTTCGGAGATTTAGCCTAATCCCACCACTGCACTCATCCCGCTCATTTGGAAATACCGTCATACCTGCTGCACAGGAGCTCAAGCCTTCCCTGATGGATATGAAGAACCCAGCCAATCCTATTCCCATAGACCCTCCTTAGTCCTTGTCCCCTTTCCAGCTGAACCTACCAGACAGCCCCTAACTATTTAGGAGAATTAGCCATAACCCACCATGGTGGTAAGCCACCATTCCCCTGCTTTAGTACCAGCCCCAGTAGTTTGGCTCCAGGGATCACACCTTACCTGCTTAGTCAATTAGAACCAGCCCAGCTGATCCCTATCATCCCAGCTTGGGCCAATGCTCCCTCACCTTCCTGGAGACCTCTTGACTAAGCTGCCAGGATCTATCTGGTCTGTCCAACTAAGAAACAAAACAGATAACCCGAAGAACAGACCAACTAACTACTCACTCTCACTTTCAAAGCAACCGATATACAGAAACAACATAAACAAAATCAAACTTCAACTCAACAAAGATAGGCTTGAGTTTCAAATAAGAAACACAAAGAACAAAATAAACCCATATCCCCAGATTTCAATGAAAGAAAAATACAAATAATATGGAAAACAAAGATGATATGTCTACACCAAACCCCAGTATTTTACAGTGAGGAGTACTTAGAGGTGGCCCAGGACACAGCATAGAGAAGAACAATCCAAAACATGATCAAAGAATCAAAGAATTCAACAAATTTAAAGAATACAGAAACTCAAAAAAAAAAAAAAAAAGAAAAAACAGAGGAAAGGGATAACTCCTGTCAAAGATAAAGAAAATACAATTATACAGGTGAATGAAATGACAAAAATAATTCAGCACTTGAAAAGTAAATTAAGAAGAGATAGAAATATTCAAGGGAACACAGACTAAAATGAAGACATACTTGAAAAATTCAATAAGCCAATTTGAAATGATGGTAATAAATCTTGCCAACCAAATGTAAGAAATGTAAAAGAGAATATCAAGCCTGGACAACACAGTTGAAAAATTGAACTACTCAAGCAAAGAATGTGAAAAAAAAGAAAAACACAGGAATCGAATATGCAGGAAATGTGAAACACTATGAAAAGACGAAATCAATGCATCATAGGTGTAGAAGACGGAGGAGAATCCCGTCAATGGCATTGACCATATCTTCAGGAAAATAGAAGAAAATGTTCCTAAATTAAGGGAAGACATACCCATACAGACACAAGAAGCACACAGAACCTCAAACAGGCAGGACCAGAACAGAAACTCCCTATGATATACCATAGTAAAACCAGTAAATGCACATATAAAAGAGATAATATTGGAATCATTTAGAAATAAACAATCTATATATAAAGGAAAACTGATCAGAATTAGAGCTGACTTTTAAATGAAAACTATAAAATCTAGAAGATTCTGGAGCAATATATTACAAGTTCTAAATGATCATAGATGCCAAGGAGAATACTTTACCCGCCCCCCAAAAAGTTATCTATCATACTCAAAGGGGAAAGAAAAATCTTCCATGATACAAATTGTCCATGAAACCAGCCCTACAGAGAATGCTCTTTACAATTGCAGGGACTGAAAAAAAGACTGATTATACTCAAGCAGCTACAGAAAGAAAACAAATGAATGTCTAATAATGGAAACACAAAATAGGACAAAAGCACAAATTAAAATGACAGTACCAAATACATGTTTTTCAATAGTAAAATTAAATATTAATGACCTCAACTCCTTGGTCAAAAGACACAGATTAGTTGAATGGATTAAGAAAAAAAATCCATGACCTCAACTCCTTGGTCAAAAGACACAGATTAGTTGAATGGATTAAGAAAAAAAATCCATGTTTTTGTTGCCTACAAAAAACTCATCTCACCTTCAAGGATAAGTACTATTTTAGGGTGAAAGCATAGAAATAAATATTCCAAAGAAATAGCACTGAAGGACAAGAAGCTGTTAGGATTCTAATATCTGACAAAATAGACTTTAAATTAAAATTGATCAATAGAGATAAGGAAGGTCACTTCATTCTAATCAAGGGAATAATTGACCAAAAAGACATTAAAATCATGAAGAGAAGTGCACCAAACTCTGGTGCACATAATAAAAAAAAATAGTACTACTAGACTTCAAGATACAAATTAACTCCAATTTAGTAAGAGTGAGTTTAATAACCTGCTGTCTCCAATAGACAGGTCAAATGGACAAAGAATCAACAGAGAAACATATGAATTAAATGATATAATATATCAAATAGCTATTACAAGCATATATAGAATATTCCATGCAGGCACCAAAGAATACACATTCTAACAGCAACCTAAAGATGTTTCTCTAAAACAGACCACATACTGAAACAGAAAATGAACCTCAAAAAAATACAAAAAAATTAAAGCAATTCCATGTCTTCTATCAGACCACATTGAAATAAAGTTTAAAATCAACAGCAAAAGAGTCCCTAGTAAATACACAAATTCATGGAGATTAAACAACATAACCCTCCCTGAAGGATCAATGGGTCAAAGAAGACATAATGAAAGTAAAAACAATATTGCTGGACCTAAATAAAAATGACAATACTACAAAACAAAACCTCTGGGAGACATTAAAAGCAGTTCTAAGAAGGAAGTTTATAAATCTAAATCCCTACATTAAACATTTGAAAAAGCTCAAATAAATGACTAAATGATACAACTCAGGAATCTGAACAAGCAAGAATCAATCAAAGCCAAACCAAGTACCAGAGGGGAAGTAACAAAAATCAAAGCAGAAATCAATGAAATAAAAACAAAGAAAACAATACAAAAAATCAATGAGTCTAAGAGTTGGTTAAACAAAGAATAGATGAACATCTTAAAAGACACAGAACAAATAATGAAATTGTAACAGCACTGCAAACAAAGTCTACCAACTAAAAACAATCCAGGTCAGACAAATTCACAATAGAAATTTACTACCCCTTCAAATAAGAACTGCAACCATTACTTAAGTTATTCAAAAAGAGAAACAGAATGGGAACTTCCAAACTCCTTCCATGATGCAATATTACTCACATTACAAGACCAGGAAGAGACACAAGATAAAAGAAAGGTATAGGCCAACATTCTTAATGAACATACATGCCAAATTTCTCAAAATATTTGCAAATCACATGCAAGCTCACATCAAAATGAATGTCCACCATGATCAAGTTGGCTTTTTCTCCAGACATGTGGGAAAATTTACATATATGTAAGTCAAATAACTTAATATACTTCCCTCTATATACAATCAGCCTATAGAGTCTGATTTCTGTCCACATGTATACAGCATGGGTCAATCCACTAGAGCCTGGTACATCTACCAAGAGTCCCATTTCCAGTAAGAAGCTGTCTCTCCCCGTCTCAGCAGCCATTATTTGCCCAAAGTTCCTTAGGTTTGGTTTGAATTTATTACAAACTTGTATATGTCTGTGGTGGGATTTTGTCTGGTTTGAACTTGCACATTGCCAGACAGGAAAAACCTTTCTTTGAGTTGTTAGTCAGGTAGACTAAAAGACTCCCAAAACAACACAGGTTATTTCCGTAGCCCTTGGTTTGCTCCCAGAATTCAAGCATAAGACCCTGTCACTGAAGATTGGCCATACTCCAGATACAGGCTTCAGAGCAGTCAAACTGGAACTGACTTGGAAGTGTCCTTCCAAAGAGTAGTTCTTATGGTATCAGAGGATACTATGCAAGCTGCCAAGAGAGAAAAATCAATGTACTTACCCAGCTATAAAGCCTAATAAACAGCAATTAGTGGTCTAGCAAACTATTGTTATTGGTGCAGCAAGTAGCACTCTTATCATGGGAGTAATCACAGCAGTCTAATTGAACCTCAGGCCGGCCCAATAGGAGGGAACTTCTGTGCAATTCTGTGCAGTATTGTAAGCATAGTCAATTACACATGGCTGAAGTGGTCATATATTCTTAAAAAATCTACTTTTGCCATCTCCCAAGACCAACCTAATTTCTTACCTTCTTGTAGATATGCATCCTCATATTTTAGACAATCCTCTCCCAACTCATCGAAGAAGCTTCTTCTTGCAACAGATGGATACAAATGTAGAGTTCCATAACTGGTAAAGCACAGTAAACAAGAGCTTGTGAGACACTTAGCCCTAAACAACACATCTACAATGCAACCTCTACACATAAGATGCATGTACATCTCAATTCTTACCAGAGAGCTTTCTTTATTCAGTAGATTGTGATTAACACAGAAACCGAAAACTGGCCAATGCTGTCAAGTGCTCCTCACTTAATAGGACAGCTATTTCAAATTTCTGCCTCCCAAGGCTCAGGGATCATCAGGGGAGTGGTGGAAAGATTGTAAGAGCCGTATGTTGTGGATGACCCCAAGAAAACAAAGCAGATTAGTGGCATGTATGAACTAATAGCAATATCAGCATGTACTTACATGAACAAAGATAACTACAAGGTCAGTAGTATAATCAGTCTTATCTAACCACTATCATATATGTGGCCCAGAGTTTACTGACTTGTAATGTGTTATGTAATTGTGCTTGTCAAGAAGAATAAGAAACTGAGTGGTCAATGGAAAGTGCAGAAAATTGAAGATGAAATTAAAGCTTATGAATATGCAATGTCACAAATCTCGGCATCTTCCCAAGCACAGTATCTGAAGTTCCACAAAATGAAATGCACTTTGCTGGAAGAATTATTCATTCTTTACTAAACAATTTTTCACTTCATGGAAAATTATATAAGAGCAACAAGAAAGTGAAAATGAAAGTCCTACAAATTTTACAGAGCTACAAATATAGAAATGAATTACAGACTCAAAAATGTCTATCATAGCAAATTAATGAATCTGAGTTAGAGAAAGAAGGGGGGTAATGAGAGAAGGTGAAAATGAAGTATAGTTGTGTATAAATATATCATTACTAAACCATCCTGTTAAAGAAATTGATTCCAGTAATACTTCTTAGTGCTGACTTTGCCTACCTATTCAATATCACCCCAAAAAGGTACAAAGCCACAGGTCTTATCATTATAGGAATATCTAGGTACTTGACACTGAAAACATTTAGTACTGGGGCAGTGAAAGTGGAACTGTATGAATTAAGAGGCTAGTTTGTGGGCCAGAGAGATGACTCAATGGGTAAAGGCACTGGCTGAACCAGCCTAGAGACATGAGTTTTATTCCCCAACCCACATAAAGGTGGAAGGAAAGAACCACCTTCACAGATTTGTCCTTTCACCTCCACACATGTCTTAATACATGCGACCATCCATTTACATCATGCACATACAAACACAAAAATAAATAATTTTAAAGAAGCTAGTTTGTGGGAAATTCCTTCAGTCACCCGATGTATAAAATGATAATTAATGGGTGTCGTTAATGTGTAGTCACAGAAGAATTTCTCTTATGTTACAAATACAGTCAGTAATACTGTGTACTCAAGTATGCATTGTACTTTTATTTTGGATGGGAACTGCATAAAATAAAATTTATTAAAATTGTTATATTTTTAAGAGCACAAATCCAAATAACTCTTAGAAGTATGGACAATTTCTACACATGAAGCTGCATGATTTTTTGTCTCAGCTATTAATATGAAGAATAAATTTTAATCAACTATGCAAGTAGAAACACTGTCCTTCTATTCTCCCAGTAGAAAATGGTTTCCTGGTATTGCTAAACCTGGTGTTGCAATATAAGTAGTAAACAATAATATGAGGTCAACAATTTCATGGAAAATATAATGTGTGTATTTGGCTATTAATAAAATATTGTTTTAAATTATTTTCATTGTGCTATTTGAGCTTTAAATATTTTCTACATAATTGTGATTTCTCACTCTAAACAAATGCTTTAATATATGTTTGTGTATTCACAATTTTTGCATGCTTCCATGTGTGAGATGTGTGTGTTGCATGCGTGTAAGTGTGCACGTGTGTGCATTCGTGCAAAAGCCAGAACAGGAGGTCAGTTGTCTTCCTCTATCATTCTCTACTTATTGCCTTGAGACAGTATCTCTCATGGAACTGGAAGCTTGCAATTTCGGCTAGTGAGTTCTTGGGATCCACATGTCTCCACCCCTTCCTGGAGTTGCAGGCACATGCAACCATGCTCAGATTTGGTATGGGTGCTGGGGATTCATACTCGGGTCCTAATGCTTGCAAACAAATGCTCTTACTCACTGAGCCGTCCACCAGCCCAATCTTCACCATTTTTAAGGATATTTTTTGTACAGAGGACTTTCCACGTTGTCTATGCTTGAAGTTTTGTAAAATGTGGCTCTGGGGGCTGGAGAGATGGCACAGCAGTTAAGAGCATCGGATGCCCTTGTAGAGGAACTGCACTCCGGAACAACCATCCATAAATCCAGTTCCAGGGGATGCAATGCTGTCTTCTGACTTCTGTGGGTATGGTCTGGCACAGGTGCACTTATATACGCACAAGTAAAACACTCATACACACAAAATGAAAATAATTTTGAAAAAAGGTTTTAAAAAATTACAGCTCTTCTCCTGCATATGAGTGAAAGACAAGAGTTTTGAATGACGTGCTCCTCCTTTTTTACCTTTTGGATCTTACAAATTGTTATTCATGAATCTTCTAGAACTGTAAGAAAAGCGTGTGTATGGGAAAGAGCACATAAATTATAGATCTGTCACACTATCTTCTAACACTTATGCAGTCACAGAACAGCAATTTCCCTTCCTGTATTTTTTATGTCTTGTTAGCCCCGTGAGTAGCATGGTGGTGCAGCACCAGTCATTCTTCTCTTAGGAATCGTCTGCAACTTAGCACATACCTTGAATACTTGTCCTTTACTACCATTGTTTGTACCACTGGTCCTCCTACAACTGAATGAATGCAGGCTACCATACATTCTTGGTTTGAAAGAAATGTTAACTCTCCTACTTCCTCTCTGTTTTGATATCTTAGATTTTCTAGAAAATGGATTATTGTAGATCTCTCTTCTTAGGATAATAACATCCACAGTAGAATGGATTAGGACAAACCAGAATGGGAGAATAAATGTCAAGTGTGGACAGAACCAGTAGGAAGAAATTGAAAGCTAAAGAACAGATTTTCTGGCATACAGAATATTTTTACTTTATTCAGACCATAAAATGTCTTTTATGTGTACCTCATAGTCAGTTTTGGATATGTGTGAAAGAATGTATGACCTCAGAGGCAGTATTTAGTATCATGGAATCATGTACTGTAAGAGCCAGAAGGGACATTAGAGATCATAATCCAGTGACTTCATATTACAAAACGGTCATTGGAACTAAATGAGCTGGGCAAAATCACAAATGTGGTTGTGGTTACCTAAAGGACTGTAAGCCCTGTAAACCAATAGCTAAAGTAACCAACAACATGCCTTGTTTGATAGTAGCAGTAAATCCAACTACTTAGAGTCATATCTGGTGAGAAGAATGGGCAGCTATTTCTAAGGATGGATGAAGAAAATAAAATGTCTCTCCACAGAAATAAGAGGATATGTCACAGCTAGCACTCCAATTGGATTTACTATTTGACAGTCTGCAGTTAGGAGTCTATTATGCTGTAGGCAAATTAAGAGAAGTGAGTAAGATAAATGGCTGGAAACCCTTAATGAGTATTTTTCAAAAAATGTCTTTTGGGGAGTTTTATCAATGTCATTTGGGAAGCTGTATAAAAATGAAAATTCTCAAGTCTTAATCTAGATAAGCATGCCTAACTACGAGGCCATGTTGTGTTCATGGAATACACCTGAAGCAATCCCAATGCAGGCTACTTAGAGTTAGTGGTGACTTCAGGATTTGGATCTTTAGAGCTGGAAAGATTGTTCATCGGTTAAGAACACTAGATGCTTTTGCAGTGAACCCAGGTCTGGCTCCCAGAACCCAGATGATGGCTAACAACCATCCTTAACTTTAGTTCCAGGGGATTCAGTGCCCTCTTTTGACTTCCAAGGCATGACATGGATGCACTTATATACATTACTGCAAAAGGCTCACACACATAAAATAATATTTTCTAAAAGAATTGGAGCTTGCAATTTCAGCCATATGTGTAACTAAAAAATATTGTATGGTGACTATTGACAAGAATTATGTACTATATGTTTCAACCAGCTAGAAAAAAGGATATCAGATGTTTTTAACATGATGATATAAGTTTGAGGAGAGAGATAATGTTGACACTACTATTACAAACTGTATACATCTATCAAGTCATCACATGATATCTCATTTATTTGTAAAATTTTTATGTTTTTAAAGTATCGCTCAAAAACAATACCAGAATATCATAAATTTTATGCCAGTCAGGCTACATGATAAATTTGACACTAGCTTCATCTATAAGGAAAAAACCTGTCTCAAAACAAATTCAACACTGTTGTAAGCTAATATCAGAAAATACAACGATAAAATCATATTATATATAAAAATGTAATCTCAGTCATGACTTTTGAGCACAATAAAAAGTATATACAAAGCATGAGTATGATTCTGATGGAATAAGAATGAGAAATATCTGTAACCTACTTCTAAATCTGTCCATTATCAAACGTTGCATAAGAGTTATTACTTTGGAGGATTCTTATTTTATTTATATTACAATGACGAACTTTTATAGGATTTTAAGCAGTAAAATGGCATGAGAAAAATTTTATTTATTCCTGAATAGTAACTAAAATAGATGAATGAATCATGTGGGCACAGCTGATGACTAAATACATTATTGTAATAGTCAAAACTAACAGGTTGTTAGAAGTGAATAAGTTTATTCTGAGATTCTCTTTGGTAAAATCAATGATGGATTAGATCCTGGCTGTAGGAGAAAGTATTGTCAAGGATGACTTAAATCTCTAATTTGAGTTGAATTGTTGCAGTTTCAACAGGTAAGAATTTATTGAGGCTTCAGGTGATTGACCTTGAAGCCCAGTACAGGTAGATAGCTAAGAACCTGGAAGGAAATGAAAGAAACAAGGATTTTGAGGGCTCTCTAAAGTCGATGGTCAGATAGAGAGATGATAGGTGAACAGCAAGGTTGGGAAGGTTGCCTAGAGGATGGGCACGTGAATACATAATGTTCAGAGTTCAGTAGTAACGAATGAAAACCAGCTCCAGGCTCACCATAAGCAGTGTAGGCTAAAGTGGAGTTGAAATGGAGGTTAGTGGAAATGAGGAGGCTCAGCAGCTGACGGACCAGGATGCTGATTGAATCATTTAGAAGTAGAGAAATTATTGTTATCCAGAAGCAAAAATCATGAGCACATTTGGGGATACAAACCAAATCAGTAGATAAGAATAAACAAGAGTTCCTTAGCAGACTGCCTATGAGCACTGATTCCAGCCTCCCCGGGATTGTGAGCATCCCAAATTGGGCCATGTCCATTCTTCGACTTTGGGACCACGTGCAGCCCCTCTCACTGTGCCAGGGATAGACTTCTCTGCCCTTTTCAGACTCCCTGACAGTGCCTGGATCTGACCTCCAAGTGGTGGTGAATTTCCCAATCCCCAGATAGTGCCGAGCCTAACCCTCTACATCTGTACCATATGTCAACCCCGTCACTACTCCAGGACCAGATTTCTCTGCACTTTAGTAGGGGCCGAGACACAGACCTTTGCAGACTGCCTGAAAGGGCCTGGATCCGGCCTCCACGTGGTTGGGACCTTCCCAAATCTCAGATTGCTCTGTGTCCATTCCCCTAAACTGGGGCTATGTGTAGCCCCAGTCTCAATCTTCTCCAAGACCAGGCTTCTTTGTCCTTCAGTAGAAGCCAAACCTCTGCAAATGGCCTGAAAGTTCCTGGGTCTGGCCTCCATGTGGTGGAGACCTTCCCAAATCCCAGACCACACCACACGGTACCCATCTCCTTGCACTGGGACCATGTGTGGGAATACGTTAAAAATCTATACTCAGTTAAATTCGAAAATCCAAAAGAAATTCATGAATTCTAAAGACATTGACACCACCAAAGTTAAAGCAAGAATAGTTTAACAGCTGAAAAAAAAACATAAAAAATAGGAAATTTGAAACAGTAACACAAAACCACCCAACTAAAAAATGATCTAGGCCCAGATGGATTCACAGCAGAATTCTACCAGACATTCAAAGAAGATCTACAACCAATACTAAAATTATTCAAAAAGATAGATACAGTAGGAAAAGTCCAAAATTCCTTCTATGAAGTCAGCATCACTCTAATACCCAAACAAGGTAAAGACATAACTAAAAAGGAAAAGGATAGACCTATATCATTAATGAACATTGATGCAAAAATTGTCATCGAAATACTTGCAAACCGCATATAAACATAGTACTAAAAAATCATCCACTGTGGTCAATAGGTTTTATACCCCAGACACAGGGATAGTTCAGAATATGTAAGTCAATAAACATCATAAATCATTTAAATGGACTCAAAGATGGCAGAAAACACCTCTGACAAAATCCAGCATGCATTCATGACAAAAGTCCTAAAAGGAATTGGACTGGAGGGAGCATACTTCAAAATAATTAAAACAATGGAAAACAAACCCACAGTTACCAGCTAAACGGAGAAAAATTGGAAGCATTCGCATGAACATCAGGAATCAGTCAAGGCTGCCCTCTATCTCTGCTCCTTTATAATATAGTGATTGAAACTTTTGATAGAGAAATAAGACATGAGAAGGAGATTAAAGGAGTACTAAATGGAAAAGAAGAGTGCAAATTTATCGCTTTTTGCGGATATGATAATATACCTAAGAGATCCCAAAAATTCCACTAGAAAACTCTCAGAAAAGATGAACACTTTCAGTGATGTTGCAGGTTACAAAATTAATCTAATAAAACAGTGCCCTTTCTATATATCAATAGCAAGCAATTGGAGAGAGAGTCCATGAAACCCTTCCATTCACAGTATCCACAAGAAACATAAAATATCTCAGAATAAACCTGACCAAGGACATCAAAGATCTCTACAATCTTTAAACCTTTAAAGAAACAGATTGATGAGGACACCAGAAGGTGGAGGTATCTTTCATGCTCATGGATTGGAAGAATTAATATTAGGAAAATGACCATCCTACCAATATATAGAGGAATGCAACCCTAATCCAAATCTTCTTGACATACTTCACAGAATTATTTTTTAAAAAGTTAAAATTCATATGGAAGTACAAAAGGCCCAGGATAGTCACAGCAACACTGAGCACAAAAAGCAATGCAGCAGGGATTACTGTACCAGACCTCAAACTACATTACAGAGATATAGTCATAAAAACAGCATGGTACTGGCACAAAGACAATCCTATAGATTTATGGAACATAATTGAGGTCCAAAACATGAGTATGCTCAATTTCAGTCACCTGACATTTGACAAAAGGGCCAAGAACACTCACTGGAGGAAAGACAGAATCTTCAGCAAATGGTGATGGCAAAACGGGATCTCCACCTGTAGAAGAATTAAACTAGATCCTTATCTTTCACCTTGTACAAAAGTCAGCTCCAAATGAATCAAAGACCTTAATGTAAAACTTGAAACTCTGAAATTGTTAGAAGAAAACATTGACAGTAGCCTACATGATATAGGTGTAGGAAATCCTTTGCTCAGTAATTAAGGTCAATAATTATCAAGTAGGACCTCATTGAACTAAAAAAGCTTCTTACAACAAAAGAACCAACCAAGGAAGCAAAGAAAAATACCACAGAGTAAGAGAAATTCTTCACTAGCAATACATCTGATAGAGATTTAACATCCAGAATATATAAATAACTCAAAAAAGACAAAGAATCAAGAAAAAAATGACCCAATTAAAAGATGGGCTAAGGATCTGAGCAGAGAATTCTCAAAAGAAGAAATATCAATGGCTAAGAAACATCTTTAAAAGTGTTCAACACCGTTAGTAATTAGGAAAATGCAAATTAAAACTACATTAAGATTTCATCTTACCCAAGTCACACAGGCTAAGATCAAGACAACAAATGATACCAAATGCTGGAGAGGATGTGGGAAAAGTGGAACATTCATTCACTGCTGGTGGGATTGCAAACTTATGCAACCCCTTTCGAAAGGAGTGTGGAGAACTCTTGAAAAACTAAAAATGAACCTACCATAGGACCAGGCTATACCAATCCTTGACATATACCCAAAGACTCATCCTATTGCAGAAATACTTGTATATCAATGTCTGTTGCTGTTCTCTTCACAATAAATAAGAGATAATGAAAATGTGGTACATTTACACAATGGAGTTCTACTCATAAGTTAAGAAAGATGAAATAATGAAATTTGAAGTTAAATGGATGATACTAAAAACTGTTATACTAAGTGAAGTAACACAGACTTAGAAAAACCAATGATGTATATTCTCCCTCATTTGTGAATCCTAGCACCAAATCATTATATGTGAGTATACATGCTGATGTAACTGCAGGAACCAGAAAAATCGAAAGGAAACACAGAGGTTAAGGAAAAGAAATAAGCTGAAAGAGGGGAATAGCAGGTGTTATGCGGGGGGGGGTGGTATTTGGCTGGAAGATGAGGAGGAAAGGAAATGCACTGGACCAACGTGGGGAGGAGGGAACTCAGGGGAGGGGAAATGGTGAGAGACAGGTGTTATTGGAGGGAGAGTGGGGATAATGGGAGCATTTGCATTGGGGAAGGAGGAGGGAGGTCGGATGGAGGGAGAGAGAGTAGAGATGAATGTGAATGGATCTTGGAAAGCTATGGAAGTCAGGGGGAAATGTGTTGTCTCTGAAATCCCCTGAGAAATGTACATATGGTGTCTGAACATTAATAATGCATATGCATATCTGGTGGCTGTATGGCAAGGATCTATGCCAGACAGGATAGACATCCCTTTGAGTGGCTGGTCAGAATGGTCCAAAAGATTCCCAAAATAACATAGGCTATTGCCAGAACTCTTGATTATCTTCCAGAATTAGAAGATAATACTCTACTGTTGAAGACAGGACATACTTCGAATGCAGGACTTGGAGCAACAGAGCAAGGACTGACCTACAAGCCTTTTATCTGAAATTAGCTTTCATAGTTCTAGAGGATACTACAGAAACTAACAAGGGAGAAAAAATCAATGGTCCAACCCAGCTGTAAAGTTTAATAACCATAACGACCAGCACAGCAAACTGCCCCTATTGGTGCAACAGTGGCAGTGTTATCTTGGGGATAATCAACAGCTATCTAATTGGACTTAAAGCCCTCTCAGTGGGAGTGAATTCATGGACAGCACTGTAAACTCAGCCAAATACTCATGGCTGGAGAGGACATAGACTCTAGAGAAAACCATATTTCTGTCATATGAATGACAATGAAATTTGTTAATTTATGCTAAACACGGATCCTTATAGTTACACTCAAGTATACCCTACACTACTCATCAAAGAAGCTTCTTTTTGCAACAGATGGAGGCTATTGCAGGATCCCACAACTGGTCAGACACAGAGAGTATACATCTGAGAGATGTCCAGTCCTAGTGACATATCTACCATTGAACCTCTACACGTAAGACTCATGGAACATAGTGGAACAAGAGGTAGAGAGAAAACTAGGTGTATCCCTCAATTTTCACCAGTGAATCTTCCTTATACAACAGAGCAGATGCACATAGAAGGCCACAAGAGGCCAATTTTTAAAGAATAAGTGACTTCAGAGTGTGTCCCTGGATGGGACTCCTATATTAAACCTCTTCTGAGCACAGCTCAGGGACCATTGCAGATGAGGAGGCAGAAGGATTGTAAGATCTATGTTGGTTCATGAACATGGGAAAGTTGAGGCTTCCAGACCACTGTACGTTTGCACATGTGGAACTTTTGGCAATGGTGACATTGAGCACAAGACCTTGCCAAGTCTATCAGACAAGGGCCCAGAGTGGAGCGAAAGAAGTTGGTGGTTGGCTGCCCCTACTCTGGGAACAATTGGAGACTGATTACTACTGGGTGAGGGAGAACAGGCCTTACCTACGATCTCTAGATAGGCTGACTAGACTTCAGATGATGAATTTGCACAGAAGGACATCTTGACACAAATGCTTGACTGGATGGGACTTAACGTATATGACAGAAAGCATGAGGTCTGATGAAGGAGGGGGAGTACGGATGGCGAGGGGGTCCAAATTTGATTAAAAACTGTTGTATGAAATGTACGAAACTTCAATAAAATTTTAACAGTTCAGAAAAGTATCATGTTTGGAATATACTTCAAAAGCAGTATAAGGTAGACAAGTAACAAGACTGACCATGTGATGATAATAGTTGCTACCAAATAGTGGGTCTACACATGTAACCTGGCAACTATTTTACATTGGACTTCACTTAATAAAAAGTTAAAGAAACTCTTTTGGATTCTATTTTGTTGATTACTATCTTTAATATCTCACTCTTTGAGGCTCTCTTACCTTTTTCTCATGAGGTGCACAGGGACTATTTTCTTTTGTTTTACTGATAGGCCTCTCTGAAGAGGCCTAAGAAATGTGTCCCATGTAAACTCCATTTAGCGGAGGACAAAAATCCTCAAGCACCATACTCTGTTGACTTCCATACTAGTAGAGTCAACCACCTAATTGAATTTTTTAAGTTTTTATCAAGACATTTTTAACAATCACAGCAATTTTCTAGGGTCTTTGTTCTTGGAAGTAGTCTTCATTTGATTGTCGGTCTGAAAAAGTGAGCTTACTTTTGTATAAATTATTCCTAATCAGGACCATAGTTTACTAAGTTAACATCTATGTAGCTCGCAAAGGTTTTGTTTCCCCCCATTTCATCCCAACAACCGTTCCTTCCTTTGCACTAGTTCTCTGTGTCTTGTTCAAACATTTACTGTTTTATATATTACAATGAATTCTAAGTGTTTGTATATGTAATTTTCCCCAATTCCCAAGAATCATAGATATAAAAATTATAGTTTTTCCCACAATTTGATGGCAACATCAAATAACTATGCACTCAGGAGCTCACACATACCTAATTCCATTCAGAGGCAACTGGCAATTGACAAAATAGGGGCAGTAAGATAGATTCTCTGTTGCTTGGGAAATTGTGCAATTAAACAGTAAGTACTTTGCACCGTAATATGTGATGTTGGTATTGTGAAGAGCAGTTTTTGGTGTTGGGAGGATTATTCCTTCCTATCATAGGGGGAGTAACCCCCTCCTGTACTCCCCCCTTAAACTTCATGATGATTAGCAGTCATTGTTGAAAGTGTTCCAAGACCAAAAATTTTATATTTGTTTTTTCAAAATAAAAAGATAAAAAGAACTTTCTGTAGGATAAGATGGCAGTGGGAGAGGTGGGATTTTTTTAAAAAACCTTTTTTCACTTGAATTCTTGGAAATTTCATAGAATATATTTTATTGTGTTTAGATCTCTTCCCCTGTTTGCACTGCCCTTACTACTCGCCACCCAGGTTTGTATCCCTCTGTGTAACGTACAGAGGCTGAAGATTCCGCATCTCAATAGGGAATGCCTATACAAAGGGATATGAAGTACCAGGCAGACACCAGATCAAGTTACCATTCGATCGGAAACGCTCCTATGTATGTGATGTCACATGTGTTGAAGGAGTCCTTGAATCACCACATTTTAAGAATTTTGTACAAAATATTCCTGAATGCAATGGTTTGCAAAGCTTTGTAAGGAATGTTTCATTTACCATGATTGTCTTTGTGTTGAACAAGAGGGGTGGGTTTTCTTCCACGCAGTTTACAAATTACTCATCATAAATACAGAGAAAATAAAGCCCAAAGTCAAATAAATGTGTAGTGGTCTAAATTCTGTACCCGAAACAATCTCTTTTGTAACACCAATCAAAGTCAATCCGAATGTGAAAATGCCATTTCAAAGTGCTTGGGAATCCTTTCTTCCCCAGTCAGATGTACTTAAGCAGCAGCATTACTTAAGATTTCCAGTTAAGATCCAACTTATTGTAGTTTTGATTTTCTTTTTTATTTCTTTTATTAATTTCATACACAAACATGTTTTTTATAAAATCTACCACCACTCTCTCTGCTCCAATTCCTATCATATCTCCTCACATTTCCATCCCAACTTCATATTATCTTGTTTAAACCCATTTTGTCTACATAGTGATACCAGTATATGCATGGTTGTGATCTGCTTTTAAATAATGAGCTCCCTTAACATAAGTTCATGAATTGACATAAGCACTAGAGTACAAAAAGAATATCAAAAGTACTAACTAGGGTACAAAATGAATATGGGGGAGGGGTTTTCAAAATGCTAACCAAAGGAGGAATTCTCTATTTTGGGTGGACTTCTTTTTATCCCTCAGATCCAGTGGATAGAATGATGCAAAGCTTTTAACAAAGGCTGCCTTAGTACATAAAAAGACTTATTAGAACATGTGACTTGTTTTGTGTCTTAAGACTTTATAATGTATAACTTGTACTTCACACAAATGCCAATTCTGCTGTATACTGCTGGTGAAAGAGAATTTCACTGTGTACTGAACTGAAAGTCATCATGACATACCACAACGCCTGCATCCAGTAAACACCAAAACATTTTCCACACAGTACTGCATTTTAAAATAGCTAACTTTATTGTCAGTGAAAAGATAGGCACAAAGTGTATTTAAACCTGCTTAACTTTATTTTATCTACCTCTGTTGATTACAGAATAGGATCACAATCATTATGAAACCACATACATTAAACCAAAAGTGATTTTTTTTCTAACCGTCTGCCAACCCCAGATATCCACTTTACAAACACATGCCATTGATCACAAGGGAGATCAGAAGGAGGTTTGAAAGCTCCTTGTACCCACCCTTGCTATCAGAAAATAAAATTAAAAAGCTCCTGACATTTGTCCTGCTGATGATGGATGACACTTGGGAGATAGAGTTCTAAATATTCTGGCAAGCATAAACTGGTGACAATGAGGTCACAGGTGATGCACCTCTTTGAAAACATTTTCTGTAAGAAGGAAAACATTTTAAGCAATATATTTCATATATGTGTGAGCATTTGAGATAACAGTAGTTTGTATGGCTAGCAGACATGAGAATATAATTTATTAAAGTTAGCACATACATCTACACTTCAAGCTGCCACATTATTTAGGCTCTTAACACAAAGTAGCTTGCAAATCAGTTTGTTAGAACCATTCAACAGTGTAACAACACAAAGAGAACATGACAGGTCTCTTGGTATGTTTTGTGTCACAAATGATGGCACATGTTTCAAGTTCCTAGTGCCCCGTCACCCTGAAGCTCAAAAGCAGCATTCAAATTAAATCCTTCATTAAGACATCAACCATGACTCATGATTTTCAAAGAAAGTTCAAGCTGCTTTTACTTCCCAAACCATGTTAATTAGAGTTTTATATCAAGTACAATTCATTCAAATGAAATTTTCCTCTACATGGGATGTTGGGGTATAAGCAAATAAGATCTTCATAGACCACCAGGCAGTAAAAATTAAGACAACAGAATCTTCCTCTTGTTCTGGGGTGCCAGAACAATGCATAGATAGGAGGGAGGCCAGAATGAGCCTCCAAACATTACATCCACACAACTGTGAAAAGCTGGCTAACTTGAGATTTCTCCCATAAACCTGAAAATGTGGAATCTGTATTCTCCATAAACAGGCTATACCAACATTCTTCTTCCATCTCTTAGATGTACAAAGTTCTTCTAGCAAATTAAGTAGCACTGAAAACTGAGCAGAAGGAGTGCCTCTGGCTTGAGAGGGCAAAGAGGTTCTGCAAGGTTCAAAATAGTACTTCAGCAAGGACTTCTTTTCTCAAAACAAATAATTCTAAAGAGATGGTTTCCACATAGTGAGGAATGTATGGTGTCTGTCACCTTACAGAATATGATTACAATCATGGTTCCCAGAGCCTTTCAAAATTCTAACAATGTATTATCACTGGAAAGGGATGTGAAAAGTTTATTTTTCTTTACATTTATTTGCTTGGGTAGAAAGTAAATCTCTTGATGTTTGCTGCTTGCTGCTTCTATGATGTGAGGGCTTTTTTTCCCCTTGTAAATTAAGGGTAATGTGAATGAGTATTAGCATGACAGCAATTTTAATTTCTATTTGGCATTCACTTTATAACCAAGGACTAATGTGTTTGATGATCACTTCATTACTGAAAATGGAAAGAAAAACTAAATGAAAGTTGTATTTCCTTCCATCATCTACACACACACACACACACACACACACACACACACACACACACACACTCTCCACAAATCCTTTGGAAGATAATTAAGAACTATAAAAGCATACAGGTAAATATATCACTCTTCAATCAGAAAGGAACCCATAACATGATTTCTTAAGGATGCATTTCATGTAGTTCAATGATGAAACTGGGATAAGGAAAGAAAAATCTTGTACAAGGCACTACAGGGGAGACAAGATACGAATAAAGAAATTTGGGCAATCTACTCAAACCAAGGACATTTTATAAAGTATATATGTATACCCTGGATCAAATATGCCTTTTTTACAAACAGACTCGTCTTCTTTTTTCTTTTTCCTTCTTTCTTTTCTTTTTTTTTTTATAGATAAGCATTTCCCCAAACAGGCATGGTAACCACCAGAGTGAATTGATGTGCTGTGTGATCTTGAAAAAGTCATCAAATCTTCCCAAATTTCAAAATCCTCATCACTAAAATTAGAAGGTACAGCTATATTGCTAAAGTTCCTTCGCATTACTATAGCTCATGGCAAATATATAGGCTACCCTTCTATTAATCTGATTTCTAACTAACACATCGCTAAACCTCTACCCCATTTAATCTAACACAACCCCTTCCCTTCTCCCCCCACCACCTCTGAAAACTGATCTTAATGACACTATCTGTAAAATTATCACCTTAACAAAGAGCAGAGAGGTGAAAAAGGGCAGGGGCTGTGGCAAAGCTCACCCTTTTTGTCCTTGGAGGTGCAAGGCTTCATCCTCCCTTTGTCCCTGCCCATGTGCACATTCCTGGCTGCTTTCCAAAGGGATTCCAAGATGGAGTCACTGGCAGTAGGAAGAGGTAGTTGGGGGAGATTACTACAATCAACCTCTTCCCTGACTGCAGCTTGGTACTTTGGATTTCTGATGTTATTCCCTTGGAGGTGACAGTCACATATGCCTTTGAGGACATATGCTAAGAATTTAGGAAAATAGAAGGAAATATTTCAAAGTATTTGCCAGAAATTCAAAACATTCAACCTGTCAACAAAGATACTTGCTCATTTGGCAAATTACTGGCAAATGAAGATTGGTAATGCAGTCAGTGAGTGAATCTGTGTTATAAAAAAATAAACACTAAGTCAACTGATGTAATGAAAGATAACTGAGCCATGTTCATGTCTACCCCCAAACTACAAAAGTCTTCATGAAACATCTAAAGCAACCTTCCATTAAGGCTTCTAACATCTAACCCCCTATGAGAAAGGAAGTCAGGGACCACTCTGTTCATTTACCCCACCACTGCATGAAAGCAATATATTAATTATACAAATGCATAAATTATTCCAGAGTGTATATATATATATGAATATATGAACCTCCAAGAGGGAACCAAAAGAATCCACTTCCAAAGCACCATTGAAATGGAGATAAACACAATCAGTCTCCTGGGGCAAGGTAACTGGCAACCACTGAGAATATCGGTTCCAGCATCCTTCTGTACCCCAATATTCCCTACCATTACTCCAGCTTCCATAGCTGCTAAAACAATTTCTCTTCTCAAACCCAAAGTAAGAGCTTTCTGTGGCTGCTGTCTAGAGAGTCGCTAGACAGAGCAGCATCTCTTCAAATTCTGTCTTGCGTCCCACTTCTCAACTACATGTTACAGACTGCCTCCCATACATGCTGTGTTCTTCAATGAACTCGAACAGGAAAATTTAAAACAAATTTAAGCTTATTAAAAATATCAATGGCCATCACTACCTTCTAAGAGTCCAAGATTTGCATAAATTTCAACAATAAACCTCAGAGCACATTGTGATTGATCTTTTGAAAGTACTCCCTAAGTATTCCAGAAGAGACTGGAATCATATGGTATTACTTAAGTACTATAAGAGTCCAATAAAAAGTCCTTTTAAAAAACCAACCCCATCCCAACCCCCATTTTCACCCTCAGAATAAGAACAAAATAGGGGGAAATGATTAAAAACACTCTTGCTGAGAAACTTCAGCTCTTGATTGGGCCTTTTAGATGAGATATTCCACCATCTCTGCATCAGGCTCTTGTCCCAGGATCTGAATAGGTGCTTTTCTTTCCAGCGTACTGGAGTGGAAAAGAGGACCATCTAAAATGGAAACAAGAGATTAGAAAAGAATTAAGGACAAAGTAAAAACTCACCTTTCAACAAAGACTGGTAAAAAACATCAAGAAACTAAAGGCTGTGTGTGCCATGTGTGCTATCCCCAGTTACTTTACTGGGAAAATGACCGTTCCCTATGATCATTCCTGTCTCAGTGGATGACAGAACGCATTTACACATTTTCTTTTCTGTCGTCTGAAGACTCCTGTTCAGAACAAGAAACACTCAATCCAAACAACTTTGCCAAAATACTGGGTATCGACGGTTAGAACTGTATTTGAAGGGAAAATTAGACGCTACCTGCTACAAAGAATTGGGATTACCTGGTTTATCTGGATTGCACATCAAATTTGGTGTTGACAAACGACGTGGTCCAGAACTGGTTGCTGGACTTGCAGGAGCCTCAGCTTGAACCAAAGCTGGAGCTGGAGTCGGAGCTGGAGGAGAAGCTGCAACCGGAGCCGGAGTTGGTGCCTGAGACGGAGCCGTAGTAGAAGCCTGAGCCGCTGCTGGAGCCGGAACCGGAGCTGGAGCTGGAACCGGAGCCGGAGCAGCTGGAGCAACCTGCACAGCAGCAGCAGCAGCAACAGCAGCAGCATTAGCAGCAATGGGAGAAGGAATAACAGCAGTAGCAGCAGTAAGAGGTGAAGCAGCTGGAATTTGAACAGCAGCAGCTGGAGAAACAGCAGCAGCAAGAGTAGCAGCAGTTGCTGGAGATGGGGAAGCAGCAACAGCAGCGGCAGCAGCTGGAGCAGCAGCAGCAGCGACAGCAACTGGAGCAGCAGCTACCATGATAGTGGTGTTGGTGGCAGCAGTGGCAGTGATGGCAGCAGCAGTGGCGGCAGCAGCAACTGGAACAGCAGCAGGAA
Organism: Eospalax fontanierii; assembly: GCA_035773235.1. Lineage (NCBI taxonomy): Eukaryota > Metazoa > Chordata > Mammalia > Rodentia > Spalacidae > Eospalax > Eospalax fontanierii. Next base: position 99,500,369 of record CM069525.1, read on the forward strand.
CAGAGATGGCAGTGACAGCTGTGCTTTTGCTCGGTTCTGTTCCACGTTCAGTTTGGGTGCTGCAGTCTCGACTGCTGGTCTTGGAGTGAGCCGAGAGTAGAGGAGTAGATGGCGGCACAGGTGAGGGTGTGGATGGGACCGACTCCATCCGGTAGTCTCCACCCAGAAGAATGCCTACAAATGAAGCAAGGAACGAGGTTAGAGAACAGTAGGGGATTGCTATCCAAGTACTGCTTACCTAATTTCCCTTGCAGGAGTTTGAGGAAAATGTTGAATAGTTTTTCCTCCACTGAACCTCTGAAATCAGGTATCTCCCATCATGGCTAAAAGTTCCTTTTGGACTTAAAAGATCCCTTCTCAACTTCATTATTCAATTTTCAACACAATATGTTAAACCTCTGAGTGTCCTTGGCATCTGATTCATTTTTGTTCAATGGTGATTGCGGCAGACCAACTTGTCAGGGTTCTATTATTCCACTGCAGTCATACCAGTACCACGTTTTACTAGATAGGTGAAAATAGTTCAGTAGTAGCAGGACCTGTGGATACACACTAGGGTGCTAATAATTATGTGACCTACAATTCCAAATATGACCATGGCTCCTGGAATGTTACTCTAACTAAAAGATGCTGCAAGAGTCACGGGACCAAGAAGGGTATCTAAAACAATAAAAAGACCTGAAATATGTATAGATAGATAGATAGATAGATAGTTAGATAGATAGATATTTGCTCCCTCAGGATCAAAAATGTGCCACTTGGGACTTGGGTTTCTACAGTGCTCTGGGTCCTTAATTAGACAGGAAGAAATGAAATGAAGAGGAATGAATAGGAACAAACAAAAAAAAGTACATTCTGTTCTCACACTGGAACATTCTGATAACAGAAGCTGCCACCTGACCCCATTTAGCTTAGAGAACTTTGCATCCTCCTGCTGTAGGGGAGGAAGGAACACAGTGGTACTGTAATTTTGAAATTTTGCATGACATGAAGGTCACTTGGGTTTTGAACAAAGTTCCCACATGGCAAAAGCCAGATCTCAGAATTTCTTGATAAGGTTCAAGTTTTCTTCCTACTCAACCCCAAACAACTCAGCATTCTTATATTTTCAGGCTTGGGCCTGAGCTAATGTTCTTACCATGGGACTCTACAGTGTGGATGAACTGCTGGGTAGGCAGCTAGTTCCCTCAGGAGAAAAAAAATAACCCCAACTCCTCCCCTCTAGAACCTGGATCATTGTCCCTTTTCCTTGCTGTATGTGGAGCAACCAAGGAACTTTCTAACTACGTCACTGTGTACTTCCTTCGCTTTATTACCTAGGCTCCCCTTCCAGCTCTTGTCATCCCGCTTCTCCTCCATTATGGGAGTACCAGTCAGGGTAGATGAGTGGGAGAGCAAGCCTGATCCAGCATTGGAAATGGACATCAGAGATTTTGCTGGCCGCATAGATGATAGCTGCTCTGTCTTACTTGGCTCCTTCCGGGAGCGCTGCTGTAGCACTTTGATCATGGCATCTTTCTCAATAATCTGGGCATGGAGAGTCTTAATCCTAGTAGGCAAAAAGAAAAGCACATAAAAATCTGCACATTAAAAAAACAAAAACAAAAAAACCTCGGTTGCTACCTCTGTGTTCTGATCTCGCTGCCTACATGGAGTTGCATTCCCATTACTTTTTAGCTGTGTTGATTAGTTAGTTCTGAATAGAAGATAAGAACCAAAATGGTAGAACTTTAAAAAAAGTAACACATCCTTCTGAATGTGTTATATCCTAATGGGATATAAGAGAGCATCTAAGAACTATTGCTGACTGAAGATCAAAGTCAAGTACTGGCAAACAGGTTGTGTTTGAAAGATTGCATATACTACATGCTTTGCTGAAGAAGCTTTGTCAATGGCAATAACATATCAGTGAGAAGTTGAAGTTTTCAATATCCCCAAATATCCAGATAAAAAGTAAATAGTCTTGAGTTTATAAAAGGCATTTGGTGCCCTATTTCCCAGTTTGAGTAGATGTTGTTTTGCTGAGATGTCTCCTGTATCACAGAACTGATGTGTAGTACTATAAAGAAAACACCAGAATAAGAATGTTAAAAACTCAGCTCTGGCAGAAAGCAGATGGAAAACAATGACAAAAGCCAGGGGAAAACAACCCTGCTTGGAATTTCACAGTTGGTGGGGATGTTCAAGGTAAAGGTCATGACATCCCAAACCTTAAGTAACAGGCTGGCAGGGGTGAAAAAGTACAAGGGAGAGGCTACATGATCAGGTTCCTCAGTTGTGAATAAACATTCTTGCCCTTCCCTACTGACCTAGCTGGTCTCTGTATCAAATTCTCAAATCCATCTACGCCCAGGGTTATATTTTACCTGCCCTCCATGTCCAGACAACGCTTGTTGGCCATCAAGATTTCTTCCTCTTCCTTCTGGATGCGAGCCTCTAGAGCTGTGTCATAGCTGGTGTTAGGAGAGTGGCTTATGACTGTTGTGTCCCTTAGGAGGAAAAATACAGTGGGCAGGCACCAAAATCAATAAATGTTATTCTCCCTGCTAAATCAATGGGGATTTTGTAGAAATCCTTAAACTAAAATCAATCTCAGTAGGAATGGCTAGCTTGTGACTGGTTTACTGGTAAAAGCTGCCAGTAAGTAAACTTTCACGGTAGAAGAGGTATTGGCATGGACATGGTTACCAAAGTCTGTAGGGGACTGTATGAAATGTGTGCATGAAGGGCTTCCCAAATCTTTTGACACATAGCCCCTTCAACATTTAAATCACCACCAAGCAACAGGCATATGTACATATTCCACTATACTCTCTTAACAGTCATGAAAGGAAAAGGTTAAACTTTGAGGCTAAATCTGAGGATTACTAAGTAGCTTTTTGTGAGAGATTAATATCATTTACATCTGAAGTGTAGAAATAACCAACAGATACACAAACAGCTAAGATTAGGTAGATAACGTGAATTGACAAAGAGGACCTTACATCTTTCTTTATCTAATCTACATCTGAACCATTCTATCATCAAAAGCACAGGTTCATCCCAACTAAGTGTCTATTCTCTTGCCAGAGTCCAAATGCATAAGGGATCATCATGTTCCATCTGAAACTGTCTTAGGTCATTAATTCAAAGACTGTTAACAAGGAGAAACAAGTACGCATGGGAAAGACAGACAGAATGATGAACTGACCTTGATTCACTGAACTTCTTCTGGACCTTAGGCACATTATCTGCAGGAGACTAATTAGCTACGTTCTTTTATCATTGAGATTATGATAAGTACTGATTTGGGGTAAGGAGACAAATAGTTAACATTAAGCTTAGGGAAGTTTGGTCAGCCTCTGAATAAACCACTGCTGTCTCAATGCCTACAGCTCTTTGAAGGGTTGAAATCACTTATAACAATGGTGAAATAACTGAAGAGCCAGAGAAGGAAGGGATTCAGTTGCTCTCATCATTTGCTAAATTCAAACTATTTTCACATCTCCGATTCCTACATTCCTCTAGTGCAGTACACTTGTTTGCATTCCTAGTGGATGCTCCAAGAGGAAACAGCATAACATATTCAGGACTCTTACTACAGACAACACTCTGATCCAGCCTCAGCTTCTCTAAGCACTCTGCTGCTAACAAACTTTCAGATCTGAGAAAGTCAGTTAACAGCTCTAGGCTTTCATTTCCTCATAAGCAAAATGGCAACGAAAATTATATTTTCCTCTCATTTTACATAAAATAAAATCATGCATGTAAAAACATACACCATGAAGCATGGTAAAAGCATGTAACAACGCTATTAAATATTGAGAAGTACATGGGTAAGAGAATACCAGATAGTATGATTTTAAAGCATTTCAACTCTTGGTGTAATCCAGGAGTCCAGTGACCTGATGGCTATGACTTTAGAGCCAAGCCTCTTGAGACGTCCATGGTGTATGTGAACACTGGGGGCATGAATGCATGGTTTGCCACTGGGGGAACTAGTGCTGGCCTAATGCCACTTTCATTGCATAAAAGACCAGTTTGGGTACAGACAGCCCTGCCAGCTAACTGATATGGACACTGTGAACTCCTCAGGAATGAAGCCTGAAAATGTGGGGCACTTAGTGAATTCCTACAGGGCTGCCAGGACAGTCCTCAACATCAATCTTCCTTGTAGAAGAGTAGGGCTATGAAGCCATTGGCTTTTCAAGAGCAAACAAGAATAGCATTTGAAGGAACAAGTTCCAATACTCTGAGACTATCTTAGAGAATCCCAGGAGGTACTGGCTTCAGTCTGAAAACAGCTTGCAAATCCTGAGCCACATACCTCTGAAACTAATATAACCCCATCTCAAGTTTTAAGTAAACATTTTTGTCAATATCTCTCCAAATCATTTCTCTCTTCTTCCTTTCTCTGATGATGTTATTATAATTAAAATATTCTGAAGAATTTTACCCATGACTTCCTAAGACACCTAGTGGCCATTTAAGCTTCAACTTGAACAGCCAGGTGGTTCATATCTGTAATCTAACAGTAGGGAGGCAGAGACAGGAGGCAGTGCAAGTTCAAGGTCAGCCTGTTCAACATACTGAGCTTAAGCCTATCCAAAGCAACATAAGAAGATAAGAAGATCCTATCCTCAAAACATCAAAAAAATTAAGAAAAAAAATCAATCAATAAATCTACTTTTTCCTTTCCTATGGGTAGCATCCTGCTGTTTACCTAATTCATGAACTTTACCACAAGTGGAGCACTCTGGAAGGCTGAAGAGGAGAAAAACAGGGAAATGCTTAGTCTCTGGCTGCAGAAAATTTGCAAGGAAAGACAATAAAGTAAATAATTAACCACTACAGGAATGAGTTTGGACTTTAGTCCAATAGGCACTGGAAATTATTAGAGCTTTTCAGGGAGGATGAAATGACCTGTGTGAGCTTTAGGAAGATAGCATTATCTGTTGCTGAAATGTGATGGAGGGATTAGAAGAAAGAGACAGAAATCAGCAGACCAGGTGGAAAGGTGATTGCAATAATCCCAGCAAGAGATAATGAAAACACAAACCAGTGAAGTGGCAAGGGAAATGGAAACAGGTGGTGCAAGGTAGATATGATTGAACTTGGAGTCCATTTCAATGGTGGTGTTAGGGAGACGAAAGAATGTGTGAGAACATTGTTATTTCCAATTCTAATCATAGTATTTTGGGTATTTCTGTCATAGCAAACCAAGGAGAGAATTTTTGAAAAGTGTTGTGTTGACTTTTTAATTTCAGTGATACTGGAGAAATGTGTCTTGAAACCAGTCATATGATATTTATCCAAGTTGTTGGAGATTTTAACTTTAATCTAATAGTTCTCAGTACCATTACAGTATTGTTCTTATTACAAAGACTCCATAACAAAGAACAAGTTAACTGCAACAGAATACAAATTGAAAAGAAAGCAGAGGATGGAAACTGAGAAAGGCCATCACGGAAGGAACAAGTAGCCAGATGTGATGCGTGTTGACCTTCTTCCTCCCCTTTATTCCCTTTGGTGAATTTGTTTTGCCCAAATTAATCAAGACATTGCAAATTCAGAGAAAGATAACAACCCAATTCAGTAAATACAACTTAATTAATTACATGGTTAATAGGTTGCTTTATCTTGTTATCGTATATTGACTTTTAGAAAATGCACCATTTATAAGCTAGAACTCAAAATCTGTATTGCCAAAGCAGGTCTTCTGGGAATGAATAAGGAACTTCTTGGTACTCATTTCATCCTATTACCCACATAGAGGGGAGATTCTCTAGGGACAAAATAACTCAGAGCTCGAACACAGGAAATGATATTGTAAATATTTATAATACTTGAAAGTGCCTATATAATGAGTCTCAAATAATGCCTAATTGAACAAGCAGTGACTTGTAGTTCATCATCACTAGGGCTCACCATATCTAGGACACAGCAGAATGTAGCAGTCAAGGTGGCAAAATGGTGACTTAAATCCTGGATCTTGTGCCCTTTAGGAGGACTGTGTGAACTAGAATAAATGACTCAATTCCTCTGTGCCTGAGGTCTCTCCATTGTAGAGCAGATGATAGTTCTGACCTCAAAGTATTTGGGGGATTTAGTAATAAATATAAAGTTCTGTGAAGAGCACCTTACATAGTAAGTAATGCATGTTTTCAACAAAATAAATTTTATAGTACCCTTTAACAAAATATTTTGAGTATCAATTTTCTTTTAAACAAGGCTGGCTTAGAATTCACAATCTTCCTGTCTGTTCCTATTTGGGTGCTGAGATTATAGGTCTGTATCACCATGCTCAGCTTAAAAACTTATTTTAAATAAGGAAAAAAATACCTTGCTAAAGAAGCAGTATTCTCTCTCTCTTTCTCTCTCTCTGAGGAAAATTTACCTATAAATACTACTGAACAATATTATTGCTTACTATTGGAACTTTCTACCCTCCTGTTCCTGAATGAAATTATTGCCATATGTTTATAGCTCTCTGTTGTTAAGAGTTACTTTAGAATCAAAGTACTAGAAATGGTATAAACAGACCACCTAACACATCTTCTGGCCCAGAAAAATAATTTTTATGTTAAAAATTGTACTTTATTTTTCCCAGTGGCCTCAGACCGGAAATAATCCAAATATTTCTCATCAGGTGAATAGGTAAGTAAACTATCATGCATCCATTCCATGCACAGCACACAGTAATAAAAAAGTATGAACCAATATTACACGCATCAAGTGGGATGGTCTCAAAATAATTATGTTGTGAACTTGAAGCCAAACAAAAGCTGTGAACACAATATGACCCCTTTCATATCGACACTCTAGGAAAGAAATTGTAACTTTATGAACAAAGCAGCTGAGTCATTGTATAGAGAGGAAAGAAACAGAGTTAAGTTTAAGGGGCACAAGGGCATTTCAGAATGTGTCCTTGGACAGGTCCGCTGGTCAGAGAGGAGGACTGTAGCAGAATGTGTCCTCTATCTTGATTGCAGCAGCTACACTGCTGTATTCACTGTACAAAATTCACTAAATTGAAAACTTGAAATGGAAAGTTTCTAATGTGTAAGTAATACTGAAAAACACTCTGTTGCCTATAACTACCACTGATGTCACTCAAGGACTGCCTTAATTGTGAAACTCATCGCTTACCTTGTCATAGATTTGTGAGGTTTGGAATATATTAAGTTTGAGATACTGACAGAATACACAGAAACCAGGCAGAGTGTTAAAAGGCAGTACTAAATTTAAGGCTATTACTTACATATTTAGGAAACATATTTCTTTCCCTTCCTTCCTTCTTTTTTACCACCCTCCCTTTATTTCATTCCTCTTTCTTTCCTTAATCAAATTTTGAGCACTTTCCATCTGTAGCCAATATCTTAGGCACTTAATATTACAGACATAGGAGAAAAAGGGTAAAACTTTTCACCACAGAAATTTGTCAAGGGCAGAATCTCAGTCAATCTGTACCTTTAAAATTGGCAAGTGGGCAAGGGTTACAAATGGAAAAGGAATGAGAAGAGATGTTGGCAGGAAAGGCAAAATAACTCAGGTTCAGAGATGAAGATTTCTCACTGTTATCCACAAATGGGTCATTTCGTTAAAAAGAGGGGGAAAAAAACAATCTTTATAGAAATTTTTAGGGGTACAATCTTTGGAAATATAACATAAGCCTAAACATAGACGGGTCTGGAGGAATCACCTCATCCAGTTCATTTCTGTAACAGGAATTTCAGTATAATCTTTTTAGCTCTCAGTCTCTCCTGTGTTCAGGATCAGTACCACATAGTCCAGATCTGGAATGTTTGTGGTAGAAGGTGTTCCTAGTAGCTAGTAATGTTGGGAACAGGCTGCATTTTATCGTATTAAATGATAAGCGTACATATTTTGCTGAAACAGTGATTACATGAATACTTTCTACCCAGTGATGCAAAGTAATTTGATTTTAATTAAATTCAGTTTATAGGCACTGACAGATTCTGGATATCCATCTGAAAAAGGATTCTCTCAGTTCTTAATGTTTTCAAGAGAGCAGAGAAGGGAAAATGGTTCTATCTTTACATAACATCCCGCCCCCTGCCAAACTTTCCTACACTCTGCCTTGGAATTCATTCTGAAGTAAGCATCAAGAACTTGCTTTCAACTATTTTCTCATGCCCCACAATATCAGGAGCTGTATTATTGGCTGCTTCTGCATAAAGATGTCAGAATTACCCTGAATCTCCCCAGTTACCCATAATAACTAAGTTTTCAGTGTCAGGATTTTATGAATAACCTCTTAATGCTGGACTTCCTTGAGAGCTTTCATATAACATTTAATTTTGCTTCAAATCTGTCTCCAAGACTTTTGACTTTGACCATATCTGTCACAGGTAGAGTTCTTTTTTAATATTGAATTTATTATTTTATGAGTATAGTGTGTGCATGTGTGTAAGTGCACCTGTGTCATGCAATGCCCCCAAATGTCAGAAGGTGTTAGATTCCCCTGAAACTGGAGTCATGGGCAGTTGTTAGCTGCCATGTGGGTGTTGGGAATCAAATCCAGGTCTTCTGCAAGAGCAAATGGTTCTCTTAACTGCTGAGTCATCTCTCCAGTTCCATGGTGTTTCTTTGTAGTCTATTATGACACTGGCTTTTACTGAGCATGTTTTTCTCAGGAGACAAAACCAGGGAAGCTTCAGCTTATGAAGACTTCGTCTTTCAAAGGTGTGGGGTTATCTGGAGACAGGCTAATCACATAGAGAACATGTCTTCCTGGAAAACCATGAGGTTTAGAAATGCCAGTCCATCTCTTAAGCATTGTCCACTTCCCATCTGATTTAACATTAGGGAGATTCAGAAATGAATATACCTCACCACCTTCACATACAAACAACTGCCCAAAGCCAGGCATGGTGGCGCATGCCTTTAAACCCAGTACTTGGGAGGTAGAGGCAGGTGCGTTGAATCTCTGTGAGTTGAAGGCCAGCCTGGTCTACATAGTGAGTTCCAGGCCTCTGGGGCTACAGGGAGATGCTGTCTCAAAAAGAGAAAAAAAGAAGAAAAAGGCTGCCCAAAGTCTATCAATAGAGGTACCACATTTGGAAGAATGGTAAAAAATGGCGCTGCTGCTTCGATAACTTTGTGTACAGAAGACCGTGTCAGTGCAATACACCCTAGGCTGCCTTCAACACCCAAGTTTAGACAAAGGCTCTGTCTGCTGTCATCACAACATAAGTCATCACATGATTTGAATTCAGTTTTTGTTGTTTCATTCTCTACTAATGATTATACACAGCATCAAGAAGGACAAATTACTTAAGAGCGATTATTTCCTCTAGAAACGAATAATTATTTTTATAATATACTAAGAAAATAAGCTAAAAAGCAGAAATATAACCCTCCTGCCAGTTTCTCTCTGGTACCAGATGGAATGACCCTGCTTACATGTGATGAGTTCAGGGATATAGAGAATATGGCTTTCAAATATAGACCTTCTAAAAGGGCAGTAATGGACTCATGTTCGGCATAGCCTATGACATAGCAGGATGAGCCAGAACTATCAGATGGCAGCAGCCACTCTTGGGTGTCACTTTCTGAGTGGCATTTCTCCAGGTGGGGCTTTCACATCAGTCTTGGCACTAAATGATGTGCACATGTGACTGAAAGGATCTATTGCTCTGAGGAAGGTGTGCAAATACTTAGCCAAGCCTATCTGCAATATTCCAGCTCCTAAGGCAGGCTCAACTAAGATTTCAGTAAATTCATTAAGCATACTTTCGAAATCCCCAAACCTCTGTCTCGTAGGCTGCTTGTAAAACTGGAAGAAAGGAAACACACTTGAGCAGAAACTAGAGAATAAAAGAGCATTAAACAGAATGGAACATTGGGAAACATATGAATCAATCACCTCTCTGATTTTCCCATTCACTTCTTTCACTTCTTCTCCTGTGAACTACTGACCTTTGAGCAGCTACAGTCGCAGCAGCATCCAGAGCAAAATGTCTCATCACATTCTCTTCCAAATACTTCTGCTCCCACTTTGTCATATCAGCTTCCAGGGCCAGAATTCTCTCCTCCTTCTCCCGAAGGAGCTCCATCAGTGCAGCAGCATTGTACTCTGAAACATTAGTGGGCTGAGAGGTGCCCTGGCGCTGTAGGGTAAACACCAAGACCCCTCAAGTTAGTGAAAGAATAACTACAATGTCTGAGTTTCATTTGAAGAGTGTTTATTTTTATTTGTTTGTTTGTTTATTATTATTGTTCATGATTTTTGTGACAGGATCTCACCATTCAGCTCAGCCTGGCCTTGAACTCACAGTGTGCACTTACATATATGCAGGCAATAGGCTCATAAAATAAGAAAGAATAATCGAAATATTTTTTAAAAAATTAAAGCTCGGGAATAATTTCATTTTCTTTCCTCCCTCCATTTGTCCCACCCTTCCATACCTGCTGTATTAAGACTTAAGAAATAAAGTAAATTTACAAGGCTCAAGAAGAGAATTATTAAACTTACAAGGCTCAAGCTCCTGAAACTTACAAGATTCATAAGGGCCCTCCCCCAAGGTAGTATAAGCAATAATTGCTTGGGAGAGGAAATTCTGTTTGGTGGAGCTGCCTGCAAGTTGGGCAAGGAACTTCAGGGATGTTGCTTCAGTGAGTCATCACCCTAGCTGGCATGACCTTTTCAATGACATGGTTGGATTAGTGGCATCTATGCTCCTGTTAGTAACCCTGCACCAATATTTCTGTAAGTAACCGTAATAAACTCACAGGTTCACTGTGGCGGTTTGAATGAAAATTTCTACCATAGGCTCCAAGTATTTGGACATTTTGTCCTCAGTTGGTTGGCACTGTTTTGGGAGGTCTTAGAAGGTGTGGCCATGCTGGAGGAAGCACGTCACTGGGGATGAGCTCTGAGAGTTCTTAAGCCTGGTCAGACTTCCAGGCACTCTCTGCTTCCTACGCCTGCTTGAAGATGTGATCACGCTAAGCTTTCTGCTCCTGTTCGGCCACCTCACTATGTTTTCCCTGCCATGACAGACTTTAATCCCTCTGGAACCTGGAACTATTAGATCCAATAAACTCTTCCTTGTATAAGTTCCTTCAGTCAGTGTTTTTAATCACAGCAACAGAAATGTAGCTAATATATTCACTAAGCTGCACTTGCTTAGAATTGTGACCTATCTGTGACCTCTCACAGGTGAACAAGTGTTTGTTCTTGTCTCCCCAGGAAGTGACACAACAATACCTGTTGGATTCTAAGGGATTCCAGTTCCCTCTCCAGACGTGTCCGGAGTCGGTGCTCTAGCTGCTCACGTTTCTCACATGCTGCCTGGAGCTGCACAAGGGCCTGCTGCATCTTCTCCACCTTATCTACATACACTTGCTTCTTCTTCAACTGAAAATCCAGGTTGGGAGATTTGAAAATGGAAATAAGGACAAAACTAGGGTCAGTTATGCAATCCCAATCCAGCCTTATGTTTAGATGGGTGTTTTTTGTTGTTGTTGTTTGTTTTTTTTTCCTGTTTCAGAGTACAACTCCAAAAATAATGAACAGTGAGAAGTTCCTTTGGGATGAGTACTAGGCTTCCTTGTATTTCTCATACCAATAATGTGAAAAGGGAGAGGAGCCTCTCTTGAGCTCCTCCTTCACCATCTCCATGTTTTCCTCAAGTCTACTCCCCTCAGATCAGTGACTTAGAGGGCAAGCTTCTCATTTACAAATGTCCTCACCTCCTGTTCTTCTTTCCTATAAACATAAATAGTTTGGGGAAAGATTTGTCTTATGTGAATTGTGAACTACATAAGAACTAGGCATTCATCTGTGACTAATTGCTAAGCACTGAGGAATCTAGGTAGGTGGCTACAATGTTAGAAGTTACCCACTGTACCAACACTGCCCACACACATTTAGATCTGCCCAAGCTAAAAGGACCAATTGGATGTTTTTATTACAGAAACCAGGTCTCTCCTTCATGTTAATGATTCCAAATAACTGTTCTGTTGTATTTCCTGTTCAAAAGCTCTCACAAATGCTGATAGGGAAGCACTCCTTATTTAGAATCTTCCCTGACAAAATAAGGATTCCTGAACTTACTTCAGTTGGAAGGAAATCCATCTTATATTTTCCTACCACCATGCCTATAGCAAATCTGTTGCCTAGGTGATAGAGAAGGCCAAAATGTTAGAATTTTTTCAATGCTTTTGTTGACAACTCCTTTTATTCCAGCCCTCATTCAATCTAGCCTTGTAAAGTAATAGAGATTAGTTTTATGCCTAGATGTTTTGATATATAAGATCTTTTCCTGGGATACGCAATAAAGAAAATCATCATCCTATTCTTTCCTCAAGGAGTTTAAAGCTTTCTCTCTTGACTAGGGAAAGCAAGACCTTAAGGTCATAGACATCTCTGCCTTGCTATTTGCTAAACTTTGAATAATGAATGAGCAGCAAACATTCCCTATCTTTCACTTCTGGGGTCTCATATTCTTCATGAGCTATTTAAAGTTGAATGCAGAATCTCAGAATCCTAAAATATCAGTACATTGTTAATGCAGAGAATGTTAACTATTACTATAAATGCTTGTAACAGTTATACTTAAATGTAATTAAACACAGATAGTATGCAGTTCTTGCCTTGATGGTAAAGTACTTAACTGTAAGTTCAGAAAAGAAACAAACAAAAGCAATCCAGAGTCATGCTCATTTCCTCAAGTATTGCCTTCCTTGAAAAGGAAAACTAAATATCCCATGAAAAGTATCCCCAGTAAGAAAAGGCACTAGGCCAACCCCCTAGAAAGGCAGAACAATATGCACTCAGGGAGTTCTCCAAGTTTTGTTGAAGGCAGGTATGCAGGTCAGACAAACTCCACAGAGCAAACCAGGAGAAATCAGATTATAGTTTGCTATAGGGATGATTTTCCATAAGGTACCGATATCACGGCTGCTGACTTGTTTCTTCTCCCTCCTTTTAAAAACGATTATAACTGATCCATAAACATCATGATCAGCTGGGAAGTGTTTAACCTATAGATAAGTCACAACAGAAAATCACAACTCTTGGACGATGTCTATTCAAGACCTATGAATACAACTTACAAAGTCAGTCATCTTCTGAGTTACATACTCTTGGTTTTGTAGGTAATGTTTAAGTACAGGATGGAACATTGATAACAATGATTGGTGTGCTTTAATGCCATTACTATCATGCATTTTATATGCTTTACTTCTACCTTCATCATAAAGGATTCCCTTGTCTTCTCTGCCTCGTCTCTACAAATTTATCTATGCTGTTAAGTTCCTCAAATATTAGACTACTGATTGTAATAGTGGACCCTCAACTTCACCTTCCAAGGCCATCATAAATGTTACTGGTTATTTCTTATGTGAAGAACATATAGACAGTAAAATGGCTAAGGTCCTAAATTCTCAGACTGCCTTAATCCCAATTGTGGCTCTCTCATTCGTCAACTATGCAACTCAAAGCAGGTTACTTAAATCATTCTGAGCTTCCCTTTTTATTTCTCCCTTGAGCATTCATTACTCATTAATCTGTAACATGGACATCAGGATAATGTAGTGTAACTCTCTAAGGTTCAAATGAGATAACACAAGAAGTGCTTAGAAGAGCATGTAATACAAAACATACTCAAGGGGCTGGAGAGATGGCTCAGTGGTTAAGAGCACTGACTGATCTTGCAGAAAAGCAAGGTTCAATTCCCAACACCCACACGGTAGCTAATAATTGTCTAGACTACAGTTCCAGGAGAAACGGACACCTTCTTCTCCATGGGCATTGCATGACACAGGTGCACTCACTCACATGCAAGCAATACACTCATATATATATATATATATATATATATATATATATAAAAATAATAAATAAAAAACATTTATAAGTACTCAACGTTGTTGCTTTTTTTCTTCTTTGGGGAAAAAGTTAATACCTAGTCAGACAGGGTCCAGTCCTCTCAATTTTGAATATTCATTTCACATAGCCTTAACTTAACATGGTTCTCATTATCACAGTGATCCTGTGGATAATATCACTGTTTAATAAAAATATTACCATTCTCCTACAAGGAAAAACTAGGCCTCAAATAGTTCATGTAAAGGCATTCAACATATATGTACAAAGTTGTTAATTAAAGATATAGTTAGAAGCAACTTCTGAATAGCTGTACTAACACAATATTCTCTTGAAAATGACATGTTTTGTGTAGAGTGCTTCCACTGTAAGCCACAGAAATACTTAACATGTGGTAAAGATTTTTAAAGAAACCAAGCTCAATTTATCCTCTTTACTCTGTCACATTTTCTGTTTCACTCCCTCCTCTCATGAATCATGTTTATATACATAGATAGAAATTTCTATTTAACATCACAATAGAAGATAAAGGAGCAATGTGACAAAGAATTAACTATTAATGACAATTTTCCCATTCTCAGCCTCAGAGTCTTCATTCCTTAACAAATGCTGAGTGGTAAGATGGAGATTTAGGAACAAACAAAGAAAAACAGCACGCCAATGATAGCCATGCTCACTGATTTGCATAGTGTTGATGACTGCCTTAAAGCCATAAAGGCACATTAGAGCAGTTGGAGCTGCAACCAAAACTTCATGTCCCACAAAAATCAAAATGTGTTTACTATCTTGTATTCTACAGGGGAAAACAAACCCTTCATTAATCCCTGAAGGTCTTCAAACCTCCAAACAGTATTCCAAGAAAACTTGAGGAGTCACTGTTATGGGTTGATTGAGTCCAATGCTTCTTCTATTACATATTTATGTATTAGGGTTCTACATAAAACATTTTTTTTGAAGAGGAGATTGTCATGGCTTTGTGATTCCCTTATTTCTTGCTTCTATTGTTTAGTTTCCCTAGAAAATGGGTCTCCAACCTGCTATCACTCAATTGTTTTGTTTGTTTGTGGAGATTGTGCTTTGTTAAATATCCAGGCTGGTCTTAAACATGAGATCCTCCTGTGTCTTGAGTGCTGAGAGTACAGATATGCACCACCACACCTAGATTTATTATGATATTTTTATAACTGATGCATCATTTTTGAATGAATATCACTTAAGGGTCATACAGAATTTTGGTTATTTCACCCATCATTGCTTTTGTACTTAATATTCTCCATCTTAGTAAGGTTTTCTTCCATGAAGTTTTAAGAAGTTCAAAACAAATAAACACTAATCCATTTATAATGATCTTTATAGGACTTTGAACTTCCAGATAGTTCACAACAATGAGCAATAGTCAAGAGGATAGGTAAAATGGGGTCTCAAATAGAGTTCTAGAAATTTGTATATCACAACCATAGAGGTAAAAACAAAGCAAATGCTTTACTTACGTGTGTGTGTGTGTGTGTGTGTGTGTGTGTGTGTGTACAAGACAGATCACAGAATATGTGTACTTTCCATAGAATCCTATATGATTTATTTTTCAGTGGTGTCCCTCAGGAACTGAGGGCTCACCTGAAAAGTTGCTAAAGCCACAGTAGTGGCTCAGCTCTTCAAATGGGAAATGAGTTTTGAGAACCACAGATTATTTGCCCTGGGTTTCTAATTGAGACCCATACCCCTGTGTTCCTAGTAGAAGCCAAGTAAATCCATCATCTCAACCTAAATCCCTCAGGATATCCAATGAATGGGAGAAATCATTTCATCCATTTGATTTCTTAGTAAATGCCATTTTTCAAAACCTGTCAAAACTTTCTCTTCTTTTGTTTTTCTCATGTCTTTGTTCTCTCAGTTCAGTTCCTTAACACATTCTTACTCTTTGTCTTGATCTTTGATCCACTTTCCCCTCACTCCACCCCATCCCACCCCACCTGCTACTGTACCTCAGCTCATTTGTATTTATAACAATGGTTCTCAACTACTGGTGATTCACACACACACACACGCACACACGCACGCACGCACGCACCCCAGGGACATTTAGTAACATGTGAAGAGATATTTGGTGGTCACAGGTACAGGTTGGCTGTTACTAGTGCCCAGAAACCAAGGATGCTGCTAAGCATTCTATACTATATAAAGGGCAGCCCTCACCTTTCACCACCAGTAAAGATCTAACCAGTCTCAAATGTCAATAACGGCAAGGCTGAAAACCTTGCTCAGCACTTCAGCACTTATGAGTATCTCCTTCAGGCCAACTATAATTAGCCATTTGGTAATATATTATTGATGTGTCGATTCCTTCATTCACCAGATATGTACAAAATGTTTATTATGTGCCAGATCTCCATCTGAGAGTTTGAGTCATCTGTTGGTAAATAAGACAAGATCCTTCCTCCACCATAGGTAAGCATCCCTTAAGCCACCTAAAATGGCTTATACTACTTGTTTCCTTGGTAGTTCTCTTAAGTTCTAGTCCCATCTCACGGATCACTACACTCTTGGTGACTGCTTAATATTAAATAATTAAAATGCAACATCCAGTAATAAAAATGAGCATGCTCTAGTGTCGCTAATACAAAGACCTTCTTAATACATACATATCCTTTGTGTGTGCTTTGCTCAGTTAAGTCATTATAAGGGTGTCAAATCATTTCTATTTGAGACAAGTTTTCAAATGAGAGGTGTAGCCAAGTATAGTGGTATAGGCCTGTAGTCTCTGCAGTTGAAAGTCTGAGGCAAGAAGGCCAGGTGTTCAAGGACAGCCTCACTATAATGAGGTTGAGGTCTGCCTTAATTATATGAGTCTCTCTCTCTTTCTCTCTCTCTCTCTCTCTCTCTCTCACACACACACACAAAGGAATCATTAAAACATCATAAAAATGGGAGAAAGAAGAAGGCAAATCCTCTTGTGCTAAATTAATCATATTTTTCCACTGCACTTCTGTAATAATTTGAACCAATTCCCAAGAATTTGGCAGATCCCATACCCTCTTCTGACTCAGGAAAATCTGATCCCTACAAACGAATACCACGTGATGGCATGTCTTTCCTCCGTGCAACAACTGTGAATGTCTTTCAAACTTATTTTTCTAAGATAGCTACATACAAAATAACGTCCAGGACACTTAAACTAACCATTTGTCTCAGACATTGACAAGGAAATTCCTTCATCTGTACCCTCCTCGTTTATTGACTGGTAGACAAGAAAGAGGGTTAATTATCATGATGTTTTCTCATAGTTTTATCCCTAACTTTCTTGACTAATCTATCTATACTTTAATATCTTAATTTGAGGAAAAATGATAGCATTTGCAAGGTTCCTAGGGGATATATAACATCTTTTTTGTTATTTTCCTTTTCATTATTAGGGTTAAAAACCCAGGCCTTACACATGCTAGGGAAGAGCTCAACCACTGGTCCTTATTAGCACCTACCTGTAAACATTGTTTTGGGTCTTTTTGAGACCAGAGACAAGGTCTCCCTGTAGCTCCAGCTGGCCTGGAACTCCCTATGTAGACCAAGTTGGACTTGAACTCACAGAGACCTCTGCCTGCCTCTTCCTCCTGAGTGCTGAGATTAAAGATGTGTGCTACAACTGCCTGGCTCTGTAAAATTTTTAATGATTAAAAATACAGATGCATAGATAGTGGTAGTAAATTATTGATACTAGCTAAGTGAATAGTGACATATTCAATTACCTATCTTCTCAAGGACATTGAGAGTGACACAGAACTAAGGCTGGTGCCTGCATAATAACTAACGTCTCTTGTCTTCTATCATCTGCTCTACAAGTACTATTTAATAGACATCACACCTGAAGTATATTTTCTTTGATCCACTCTTTCATACTATATCACCCCATGAGCTTTCAGTAATTTCAGTTTGATCTCATTTACTTTTACCGGGTGATGCTGACTCCAAGTAAAGGTTCACATTTAAGCAGTTTGGTAACACTAGCCTGGTATTAGCACACAGCCTCTGTCCTTTGCCAAATGGCTGTGGTTCACTGGTGGGTATTAAAAGAATTAAAGAGTAAAAATCTACCTCAGATAACTTGCTACCTTGGGTATATACCTCGTATTGCAAATACAAGTAAAGTAATCCACAAGGCTTTCACCATGGGAATTTTAAAAGCCATAATCAAAGGAATGACTGAAAGAAATAAAGTCAAAGGGGTTGCTCCATCTCTATCCTGTGTGTGGACATAATTTCTTCTTTTTAACATATTAGATGAAAACACCCACAATGAAGAAAATATCCTGTTAAAAGTATGAGAAATGTCATCCCTTTCATGAAATGCTCTACACATAAACCAATAGTTCATCAGCAGAACAGCCTTTAAGATGCCTGGGTGGGTGTATATTTTATCCAAACCCTATTAATCCTCTAAATATACACATACTCTTAGGGTCCCATTAAAGCTTAAGCTTTACAGAATCCTGTTGTTTCAAAATTATTTGAGAGTATTAAACATGTAGACGTTTATGCGTAAGACATTGTCTCTGCTACTTGGAAGAAACTGGTGTGATATCATAGCATAAAATAATTTATCTTTAAGACAAATCAATGAGCCAAATAAATTAAATAGTGAGGGATACAGAAAGGCCAAAAAATGGTTGCTTGTGAGAAGAAAGGTGGGAGAAATGGGGTAAAGCAAATACAGATACTTGGGTAGAAATGGGTGAAGTGGACAGGGCTTTGACAAAGGAACAGATTATCTCAGCAAGAGTGCCGATGTGATGTGTCAGAACAGGTTAACACTTCAGCCACTTCTTCCTCAATCTGCATTATGTGCATTTTAGCCTAAAAGACTTACTGGCTCCTTCCGCCAGTCCTCCCACGTGGTGCTTTATCCTTTCCTGTACACTCTGCTCACTATGCACCCCACCAACAGCATCTCCCCCCTCTGATCTTGCCAAGTGCACTTTTCCACCATCCCTGAAACAATTACCCAAGCCATGGCTTTGACTCTACATTCTCATAAGACAGTAGCCAACCAGAAGCCTGGGTTGCCCTGAGCACTATGAGAAGAAATGCCAGACATCCATAGAAACTACCCAGTGAGCTTACATTAGAGGAGACAGGGAGGTTCTCTGTTAATGTGTGAATACTGTACTTTCTGTAGGATACAGAACTCCTTTGAATTAAAAGTTTCATAAGCATCTACTTCAAATTAACCCCTATGTCCCAAAAAAATAAGGGCAAGGAGGTTAGAAGTGCACCATTTAGCTCATCTAGCTGCCTGATACATAGGCTAACAGATTTTAAGGACTTAGTCTCAGTGACTTGCCAAGAAAATAGGTGTAATCATCTCCTGCCCAGTAAAATTTCTCCCTGCATGTCAGGAGAGCGTGGTTCATAAGGGAATCTGTATTGAATTTAGACGAGAGTGAATGTTATGACTTCAGGAAAAAAAAAAGTTGTTGCTCAAGGTAGAACTTCTGTAGGTATCTTAGAAGGGTAACAACAAAGAACTGTAGACTACTTGAGTAACCTTGAACTTGCAAAGTTGAGATCACGCTCCCCACACGAAAGGTCTTTTTCTGAAAAAATTCACCTAAATATGATTTGCTAAATAGGTAAGAGAAGTTTTCCCTGGAAGAATTTCAAATTGTTGAGTAAAAAGAAAATTTCATAGACCCATTCATGAACCATCTAGTAAGAGTTTACACAGGACACAGGCAGATCACCCAGTGTCTTATTCCACAACGCCAACATGGCCTGCCTTGCCATAACCACCAGACAGAAGAAAATCTTGTCTACTCATGAACACTACTCTTAGTCTAGAAATGTTCACTGATTTTGTGAAGGGATCACACTAAAGTCTCCATATCAGATCTGTTCCAGAACTATTGAATTCTAATGTTCCATGTTTATAAATTTTAACTCAGAATGACCAAGGCCTCATGAGGAATTAGTCACAGCAGAAAAAAACAAAATTCTACTTAGAAAGTCCTTTGTTGAGGATGAGAGAAAGAGAAGTTTTCCTTTGAATAATATAGAGAAAACAGGATGAGTCTTAACCTCAGAGGAAATCAAGTCCTGATAATTTGTTAAAACAAAGTGAAAATAAGAACCAGTTTATTTTGCCTAATATATGATCTTGCACATAAAGATGAGGCTGTGAGCTTGAGTTCCCACTGAAAGTTTCTACCTCCTTTAGCAATAGCAACTCAGAATTGCCCCAGTGTTAGACGCCAAGTGAAAGCACAAGCAGCATTGAAGATTAAGAAGTTAACAATAATTGATGAGCTCCTTTGAGATATATGGTCATTAGATACAATTCACTCAATCTCAGCCAACATTTAAAACACAAACCTACCCATCTGGAGGCAAGCCCCAAGAAAACTACTAAAAATCTCTGGAATAAATGTTTATGAAAGTCTTAGAATTCTGAAATCATAAATTTTTATCAAAGAAATGATTCTGTCAGAGGTGCTCAATGGAAGAGGCAAACACCTTCTTCTTAAATATAGATTACTTCCATGATCAACAACCAGATACCCCTATGTCTTCAGACATTACAAACCAAGAAGTTTGAAGTGTATGTGTCTATTTATTTCCAAGGGTATAGCACCATTCCCAGTGATATCTCAATCTCACAGCAGTCTTAAAAACCTTCTCAGTCTTTTGATACATTGTGACTAACAAGCAAGGATTGGTATAGTGATAGAGACTCTGGTTGTCGCAGTCTCGGGAAGATTCAGGAAAGAGTGTATGGTGAGAAATTGACAGTTGGGGACAAGGCCAAAACCAGACACAAAGAATAAATTCTAGTGTTCCATTACATAGGAGGTTAAGTATAATTAACAATATTGCATAGCAT
Organism: Eospalax fontanierii; assembly: GCA_035773235.1. NCBI lineage: Eukaryota > Metazoa > Chordata > Mammalia > Rodentia > Spalacidae > Eospalax > Eospalax fontanierii. Next base: position 99,521,071 of record CM069525.1, read on the forward strand.
ACTAAAAAATAGAAGGCCAGATGTTCAATGTTCTCATTACAAGGAAATGACAAATGTTGATGATAGATAACATGAGTATTCTGACTTGTTCAAAATAAAGCATATAAAATGTACTGAACCATCTCACTGAACTCTATGTAGATATATAACTGTTATCTATCAGTAAAATAAGAGGAAAATGCAGAGTTTACCATATCTGAACAAAGGCCCATATTTTTTTATCCTGGTTCTACCCAAGATACTGCATATGACAACCAGCAAGTTACTTCTCTTCAGTGAATCTCTCACTCTGCTATCTCTAAAAGTATACGGCAATAATTTTCTTTGGAATTTTCTTGCAAAGAAGAGCAGAAGGAAATATGTGGCATAGTAAAGGCTAAAGGATATTCTAGACCCAGACATGATAGTTCCTCATTTTCCATGAAGTAACAGTAAGTTTTGAGATAGATGATGGATGAAGCAAGACATTAACCTGATTTTATACAACTTAAAATTAACACTTGGAAGTCAGGCTTATAAAGGATATCATGGGTTATATGGAACTACTTCTTGGTAGACTTTGAATTTTAATCTGAACTTCAACTACTATTTAATGCTCTAAAAGGACAGAGAGGTAATTTATAAGTCTCAGGATCTCCAGAAACTAGGGTCATTCTTAGTGAGGGACAAAAAACAGGCAATGAATGAATGCAGTGAAGACATCTCACATATAATAGCTTCAAGGTTATTTGGTCACTAAAACCACAATTATTTTGTTACAGATTCATAAAGCTTTCAACTCTTTTTAATTGAGGGTATTGTAATTATTTGTTGTTTTGTGATAGGGTCTCACTATGTAGCCTAGGCTGGCCTTGACCTTGCTATATAAGCCCGAGTGGCCTCTAACTAGGAATTCATGAAATATATTATTTCTATTAAAGCAATTCAAATTTCAAAATAGAATTTAGTGAGATTTAAATTTCGACATCAAGTTGCACTTTAGCATCAATTTTTGTTGGACTATAGTCTTTCCCCAAAGGGCAAAACATTTAAGAATTAATTGTACTCTAGTACAATGACAACCAACATCCAAGATTAATTAATGTAGCAGCAAAGTTCCCTCTATTTCAGAGGAACAGAGTTCAGTGTTGCAATAGAGTAAAATCTGCATGGAGACTAATGAGATACATATTTAACCATATTCTTAGTAGTTTGGGGGGCCCTTGCATTTGTCAAGAGATGGCTCCATCCATTCACACAAAGAGCTGACATATTCAACCATACCACATGAAGAAATTCTAAAAACTATTCTCTAAGCCACAACATATATCTTCAGTAGCATATTCTCCTCACAAACTATAAACTGTCCCTGGGTCTTATTTTTTCCTAGCTCTCTGAAGTTACCTTCTATCCCCAAACCAAATTGTCAAGTCCAACAGTAAAAGGTGTAGGTATCCACATGCATTTCTTATTTAGGACAAGGACAGGACTGATTGTCCATCATGTATGGGTAGCAAAGATCATTAGAGCATTTCAAAATATTTGGAATCATTTTATAGTTCTTTAAAATAAAGTTTTAATGTTCTGTAAGAACAGGTTTAAAGCAGAGCCATGTACTAGGAAGAAAAGAGTGTATGTAAGTTTATTATATGAATGAGCCAATGGAAATTTCCCCTTGACCTTAACGATTTTTTTTTCTGGAGAAAATGAAAGAAACTTACAGAGAAGAAAAAAAATCAAAGTCCACTCATTAATGTCAGCACGATGTAACTCAAAGAAAAGATGGCACCTCTCTGTTAGAAGATAGTGCAAGCTGATGGTTCAACAGGGTAGGAGGCCTAGGGTCCTTATTTCCCCAACTCTCAAACTCTCAGGCTCATATGCTACCTGAGTAAACATACCTCTTCTTCCAGCTTTACCACCTTTGCTTGGGCATTGCTCAATGCCTGGTCCCGGATTTCAATGTGTCGTCTTTGGTCTTCATTGGTAGAGCGAGCAGTAACCAGCTCTGCTTCTAACTTTTCCTTCTCTCGCTGGCTTTCTTTATCTGTCAGGGTAGGAAATATTAGTATTGCCATCCTGGAACACAATCAAAACCTTAAGTGAGCAAAAGTCATATATATTACTCAACAGTCTACCATTCTAGCACGTGGCTAAGAGAATCAGAATTCACAAAATGCGATCTATCACTATCTTGCTGTATAAATTTAGAACCAATGAAAAAGGAGATATAAAGTGTCATAAAAGTATTAACCACTAGACAGGGGATTATGCATACATACACACATATATTATCATAAGCTCACCTCTTTGATTTTGTTTATTCACATTGTTCTTACATAGTCAAAAGAATAACTAAGCCCAGCAAAATTTTTCCCTGTTTCCTCATGACAGAATGGTGAATAGCTCCAAAATTACATTTCATGAAATGAATGCGATCTCAAATCCTACTACCTTTTACCCGGGAACATTATTTTCTGAAATCAAGACTATTAAACAAAATGTCCTCCCTAGGGAAAGCCTGATTCAGCACACCTCCAACCTAAGTCACTTTATCTCACAATGTGCTTCTCTTTATAAAGAGAATAGGTAAAATTAGACACCATGCTGGCTTCTTTCCTACTTCTTCCCTTGTAGGCCAAACTAGATGTGGAAGGATTGTTGGAACAAGCAGGCAGTTAGAGGGAAAAAAACTCAGAATCTGAGAAATACAAGCAGTCGTTTCTACTAGGAAAATGTTAAGCTAATTAGAGTTTGAAAGTTTAGAATTTTATAGTAATACAATGCTTACATGATTATAATACATTTTCCATATGTATGTGCACAAACAGCATATAAATATGTGTGTATAAGGTGTAGGTATATGAATGTGTGTAATTAAAAGCTATAGCTCTAGATAGGAGGCGCCCCTAGAAGCTGATCCAAATAGTTAAATTGTTAGTCACATCCAGAAGCAGAGTAATATACATAAAAAAGGAAATAAAATCCCAAGGCTCCACCAAGTAACATAGATAAAAGGTATTAGAAATGAATGGCAAAGAAATTGAATCCAAAGAGAATTCTTTGCATAACTGTTCAGACAAAATTCAACAACCCATAGCTGAAGTGATACTTTTTATGAGAATATATAATGAATCAAAATATGTACCAGGAGATGATATGTCAAAATTAAATGGAGTTTATCTCAGCTATGCAAAGATGGTTCAATAAACATCACAGCTCTCAGCTCTAAATACATTATGAGATGTTTAAACAGGACTTTGGTTCTACCCTCTGCCCTGCCTTGACCTTTCTGACTTCAACATGAATAGGAATTAATTCAACTACCAGCCATGTCTTTATCTCCTTTATTCTAAAAAAGAAAAACAGAACCTATGGTTTCCAATGCAGCATACAAGGAACCATTCCATAAAAAAGCTGAACGAAGTAAAAACTGAAAAATCACCCTAAGATTTGTCTTAGAAGTGATGTTCACAAGGCAAACTTCTGTCCTCAAAATTGTCAGATAGCTAGACAGAGAATGACAATTTATAAGATAAGCAGCATCCAGGAGGAACCTGAAACTAGTTAGGAAAACCTGAACTCTAACTGATGAATTGCTGGAGGCTTAGTGTTCACAAGCCTGAGAATTAATTCCTTGAGAACCAGTCATATTGGATACTCATGTTTTTGTGAGTTTTACCCCCAGGTGCTCATCCAGGTCCACCCCCCCCCAGATCAAAAATAGACAATCTAGTGTTATCATCAGGGAAAGGGGAAAAGGAACCATTATGGAATACACCAGAGCTTTCTATTCTTCTTAACCAGCCATGCCCTTAGGACAAACTAATCAGAGCCTAACACTGGATTTTTTTTCCAGATACTAATCAGCCTGGAGGAAGAACAATATCTACTTTAACCTGTTCCAGCCTTCCACAAGAGAAAAAGAAATATCCAATCCTGGGTCCTTCTGGTCACATTTCACTAACAAACGGTGAGTACTGAGTCACGCTTGCAAGATTCACAGTTCAGAGGCACCGACTCACTAAAAGGCTGAGACCTAAACGTAGGACAAGAGAACATTTCACTTGACCCACACCTTACAACATTATCAGAGAGAAGTGCTATCCTCAGAACCAAAATAAAGAGCAGTGTCTACTGTAGTTCCTCTTATCCTGTACATAACACATAACAGCTGCCACTAAACAACAAACAGCAGCAAAAATAATAGGACATAGTAAAAGTTAAAATACACAGTTTTAAAGACATAGCACGCACGGGAATCAGATGTAGGGATGTAGGGACAATCAGATCATGAGCTTGAAACAAATGTGATTAATATGCTAAAGATTTTAATGAGAAAAAAGGACAGGAGAGTTACACAAGTATAAAGACTGGTATTCTAAGAAAGAATAGAAAAATTTTAGAGATTGAAACACAGGTAACATTACTGTCTTATTTAGCCTATATTTGTTAAGGATCAAATGAGATCATATGTTTAAATGAAAGAAACACTAAAAAACACAAGTATTCTTACCATCATCAATGATTAAAAGGAATCTCATAGCTTCAAAATATGGCTTTTATTAATGTGACTTATGCTTTATACTAGTTTTTTGATGTGAACTTTGTTACCTGATCAATAGATTAGCAATTTTGTGTTTATGGATTTGGTACTAAATTATAGGCATGTGGAACTATGACATATACAGTTAAATCCGTTGCTTTCTTAGTTCCCTCTCCTGTTATGAAGACAAGTAATTTGGATTTGGATTTGGATTAGGATTCAAAGATAAGGCAGGGCCTTATCTTCATCATGGCGGCCTTGCCTCACTTCCCACTGTAACTTTAACATATCTATCTGAGCAGAGAGAGGCACCTTGAAAGAAACTGAACATTTGCTGAACACTCACCACATATCAGATACTGTACTAAATTAATCCTCAGAATAAGGCTACAAGGTCAGTATTATTCTCTTCTCTAATTTGCCTATGAGGAAATGGAGATTTGGAGAGCTTGACTAACCTACAGAGGCTCCCACAACTGGAAAATAAGGAATGGAGTCCATACTTAAACTTAACTTTTTTCTAAATTGTTCCAACTATGTCCAATTGCCTTCTGTGTCAATGTGGTTCGGTTGCTGGAGTACACTCCCAGGGAAGGCTTTTCAAAAGAGCTTTCTTCCATAAGCCACAGTTCCAACCTAGCAGTGCCCTGTGGCTGCCCAAAGGCAATAGAAATAATGGGTCAAGAGGCATGTTCCTGTCCCCACCTTGTTTTTAGAGCTACAGACAGTAATCAAGTTTGATCTAGTGAACTACTGCACTTAAAAACTAGCAGCAGAGCTCCCAGGACACCTGAAACACCATCTCTACACAGACAGGAGTATAAACTAGCAGATCCAGGGCAAGAATCCATATGTTTTGTTTTATTCTGGGAGGCTGCCACCGTCTTTCTGCCACTGAACTAGCTTCCAGGGTAACCGTGACACCACAAAAGCAACTCCACAACAATTCGCCCTAGGCTCTGATGACACCAGAAAAACAACATTCTTTGCTCTGAGACTACTGACAAAGGAATAGGAGGCTCAGGGAAAAGAGGAAGAAAATTTCTGTTCTGAAGCCAGAGCACAACAGAACAACCCTAGCAGAGAGGGGTATATTGTAAGAGAAGATCAAACAAACTTGTAAAAGCTGACTGGAAACTGCACAGAATGACATGAAAGGGTCATTGGAGGCCCAGCAAAAATAGAAGGGACTGAGAAATCTCCATCAAGCAGGACTTTAGCAGGAGCTGCACTGAGGGGGCCTGGGGGTTGGGAGAAGCCAACTTCAGGCATCCGCAGAAATGAGAGTTCATCTGTTCTCTCCCCAACTCATTCTCCCAGTGGACTCAATCCACTATGAAATTTTTATTGCTGCTTTTATTATGGCAATTCGAAAGAATTAAGCATTGTCTAGCTGGGTGGAGTCCATTAGGGGCAGATCAAGAAGAGGATTAATTTATTGTTACAGTTCTAGAAGTATTTGCAGACAAAAGAAACACTATTACAAGGAAGGCACAGCTCTACCCTGCCTCAAACACTCCAACCCTGCAATCAGAATCAGAAATTCAGATCACAGTCAAGGCCCTTCCCTGGATACCTTTGCCATCTGCCCATTATAATGATATGATACAACACTAAGAGTTTAACTAACGGAGCCCCAAGTACAGGTTGGAGATTCCAAGCATTAATTAATCATTATCCTGTAAGTTTGCCCCATCTACCATAGCCAGCACATGGTACCACTTACAATAAAATCCCTTCCCTGAATTTCAATGAAATTATTAAGGACCATGATGTTCACTAAGGTCCTTTCTTCCGCTAACCATGACAACAGCAGGAGTCCTAATGGGCTTCAGTAGTGTAGTACATAGAAGAATTATTTTATAGCTCTAGTGGTTATGACAATAGCCTTCTTGCTCTAGGAGGAGAAGAATTGAATCTTTCAAGCAGTAACAGGCAAAAGAATTCCTAGATGACATCCATTCTATCCTGGTTATTCTAGAAGGCTAAAGAGAACTATGCAACATTTTCATGCACTTTACAGCCATCCATACATACATACCTGCTCATGGAGTTTTCAAACTTACTTTTAGCAAAGAGCTGAGAGATAGTTTTTCTGGTATCCTCTGACCCCTCATACTCCTTCTCTGCCAACTGCTTGTTGGCTGTCTCTAGACGCTCTGTGGAATGTGGAGAGAATCAGCAGGGCCTTACATAAAGTTCCAGGCATATGCTACTTGCCCTCTAAATACTGACCTTTGACAAAAGTCTACATTTTCTTGTCAAACAGAGGTGGGTAACATAGACCCAGGTTTGCAAATTGTGAATTTCAAAACAATACAAGACTACTAAGCTAGGGAAGAAAGCTGTAAGCACTTAACACTCCTAAATACAAAGTTCTGTATTTCAATGAAATAATCTTACCCAGAATTTACAAAGATATCTTTCATTAACTGGGAAAAAGACTATCATAGTTACTATGAAATCTTGAGGGGCTGGAGAGATGGCTCAGCAGTTAATAGCACTGGCTGTTCTTGCAGGGGACTGGAGTTCAAATCCCAGCATCCACACGGCAGCTAGTAACCGTCTTGAACTAGGGTTCCAGGGAATCTGGCACCCTCTTCTAAACTCTGTGAGCACTGCATGAGGCAATGCACTCTGCACACATGTAGGCAATACACTCTTACATAAAAAAAACAATAAAATAAAAATAAGAAATATTTTAAAACAAATATATTGGACTAGGTCATCCAGTCTATTAACTATGCTAATGGACCGGTCAATCAAAGAGAGTCTGACCAGGCCCTGCTCAGCCTTTTCCATTACCAGATGCCTCAGAAATATAAAATCAAGAGCCAGGTGTAGTGGCACATGCTTTTATCTCCACTATGGAAGATGTTGAAGCAGGAAAACCATGTGATTTCAAGGCTGCCAGTATGGGGTTCCTAGGAAGTCTAAGCTAGCCTGAATTACAAAGAGAGACCTTGTTTTAAAAACACAGAAGCAAGCAAGCAAACAAAAGAACTACATAGCAAAGTTCACTCTTCCCTTACCTCTCAGATCTCTGTTGAAATCATGCATCCTCCGAATCTCGCCCTCCAGCTTGTTCCTCATAGCTTTCTCCAGGGTCTCTCTTTTGGAGGATGACTTCACTAGGTTCTCATATGCCTCTGAGACACGCTGGATTTCTGTCTCCACCTTAACATAAAAGGAAAGATAGCGGTAATGGTAGGGGATTCATAGGGAAGACGGTTTAGAATCATATATGCAAAACTTCAGTAACATCTTTCAGAGCTTAAAAATGGCTAGGAGGCAAGCATTACATAATCAAAATAATTAAGTCTCATGAACAACTCTCCAAGTAGAAGCTCACTGCTTCATGAGATTTTCTCAGGGCAAAAACAACCGTGTGTGTGTGTGTGTGTGTGTGTGTGTGTGTGTGTGTCTGTGTGTGTTTAGTTTCTGCCCTCAAAGAAGTTAGTAAGACAGTTGGACTTTATAAATAGGATTACAAATGATTTCAATTTATGAGTATTTTTCTAATTTTGAAAATAGTAATAAAACATATATTGTATATTGATAAATTTTTGGAGTACCCAAAGAGTATCTGTATGCCAGCTTATTTCAATGTGTCCTGAGAGCTACCTGAACAAAGATACCTTGCCCGATTATAGCAAAGAGAATAGCCGAATTGCCTTTTTCAAGTAAGGATCAATGATAGATATAACCCTTGAAAACTCAAACCTTCAGCCTCATACAGTATAATTCAATTCAATTTAACAACCATTTAACAAAGAGTTAAACGGTAGAGAAGTTAATAAAATTGTGGAATGCAAATGCCTGAATGAGAGCATCCACATTACTCTTGCCCTCAAAGAGCTTTCAGTCTAATCAATTCAAATAACATATGGCCAGATACAGCTTTAAGAAAACCAAGAGATATGCTATAAAGCAAAAAGAAGGAAGGGCAGAAGTTATTCCTGCTTGGGGGAAAGGGAGGGGACTAATTTCAGGGAGAGGTGGCATTTAGAATCGGATCCTGAAAGTTGGGTCAGATTTCAATGAGCAGAGGTGAAGGGAAGGGTATTCTATTCTGAGTAAGCAATGCATTCCCAGAATGGCCAGTACTCTCAGCTGGCTGGATATTGAGGTAACCACAGGGAAGCAGAAGGGCTAGAGCTATGGAGGCAGGCTGAAGTCAGATCATAAAAAAGCTTTCAATACCAGGCATTTGGGCTTTATCCCATAGTCACTGAGGAACCAGTACAGATTTTTAACTGAAATGCATGATTAGTGTTCTGTTTTATGACACCTCTGAAATCGTATAAAATGAACACTAAGAGAGAGAAAGAAAACTAAAAGACAAAGGGTCTTGTCCCGAATCAGCCAGAATCAGGAAGAAAACAAGAAATTAGACTCGAGTTTTTCTCTCACTAGCACAACTCCACTGCACATGTAATAACCACAGAGATTATTTGCATGTAATTTGTATAAGACAAATAAACCCCATAGCTTATTAAGCAATTTTCAAATTACGCTTGACTACTGCAAACATTCTGCATTCCTTCTCAGTTTTCCACTCTTCATGAACAAAGCTCAGGTTGCTATTAGGAAAAGAAAAAAATCAGGTGCCTCAATGGAGGACTAGGGGTGGGGGAGGACAGGTAAGGTTACAAACAACTCAGATTCAAGCTGCCTCCTCCACCTCCCAAAATCCTGCCTACAAACAAATGAGGCTTACACCATTGAAAAGAGCAGACTTGAAAGTGTTTTTCTCCTTGCAGATGGCACCAAGATAGCACCACAGAAGGTGAAAACTGGTGAATGGCATTTAGAGACTAGATCTCCAAGGCCTGTGTCTGATGAAGCTTTTGCATGAAATTCAAGTGCTGGAGAGGAGAAAATAAACATTTCCATTTGAAAGAGGGAGCTAGGTGTTGGTCAGCAAAGGGCAGCCTTGAGAGAGTAAGTGAGGATTCTCACTTAACCCCCAGAATGCCACATCTGGAAGGCAGTGGTGCATACCTTGGTATACCTTGGTATACAGCAAGGTGCATACCTTGCTAATCCTTCCGTTCCAAAGAACAGAGGATGTCCCGTCCAGCGGGCAGCGTGGACATGAGACTCTAGGGACCTGGAATGAGTGGAGACACACAGAGAGAACACGCAGGACAGTGGAGACAGACAAGACAGACACATGAGGATGGACGGACCTGGCCTCTACAGGCAGGCTGCAAGCCACAAGCCGCATGCTTTATTGTTTCAGGGCATACTTATAGTCTTGGGGAATCAGGAATGCAGATACATCCATACAGCAATATGGTAATTAACAGAGAGGCACTATCTCTAACCTTCAAAGCCCACCAGGAAGTTGTATGCCTTTTAGGAAGATGGCACTAAAAGGGGAGGCAGGGTCTTTGAACCAGGAAAGTGCTAAACCCGTGGCACCTGCTTGTAACTCAGCTCAGGTGAGATAGCCATTTGGTCAGACCCAAGGACATCCCTGTGGAGCTTAGTTACAAGGATCAAAGGCTGAGTTTGTCAACATTACCTACAGGTGGTCTCAGGGGGTGAAATCTTTCTAAGGCTGATTTCCTCTGAGATGAACTCAAACTACAAGCTGGCTGTTTTCTTTCACTCACGGCATACAGCAAGAGGAAGGTGCATTTCTGTCCAAAGGGCCTTCCAGGAAGGAAGGTCGAGAAGGGCAGATGCATTGATGAGGTGTGGATGACTTAGGAGGCGGGGCAGGAAGAGGGTGGCAGCAGGTTTCCAGACTTGCTCCATGTGCGTACTACCATGTGCACCTCTGATGCTTTTATTTTTCCAGCACCACCATCTGGCCTGTACTGTTTTCTCCACTTTCCTCTTCTTCTTCTCCCTCACCTGTCTCTTTCCTCCACCTCGGCATTGGCTTGAACTGTGCTTTTCCTGACACTTCGGCCATTCCAACTGCACTAACCTAAGGTACTTTTTCACATCATGCCAACAAATAAAATAACAAAATTCCTATTCTGTTTTTCTTCCTTGTCACATACCTGATTCCCTAATATCACCACGATCCCTTGGCAAAGATGATTTGGGCTCAATCTTCAGTGATTTTGTAAAAGATGTGGCCAGGCCACCCAAAACTGAAAGCTGGAGAAGGGGTGTCAATTGCTAATCTAATCATCCAAACTGGATTTCTAGTTCGTGGACAGAATTGTAACATTAATGTAATGTGGGGAAGGGGTGTGGTTAAAATGTGAACAAAGAAAACACAAAACTCGGGCTGGAGAAATGGCTTAGTGTTTAAGAGCCCTGGCTGTTCTTACAAAAGACCCATGTTCAAATCCTGGCACCCATCGGGCATCTAACAATAGTTCATAACTCTAGTTCCATGGGATCCAGCATCCGCTTATATCCTCTGTGGGCCTTGCAGAACATGGGTACACTTACATACATGCAGTCAATACATGCACACACATAAAATAAAAAGAAAATAAATGATAAAATTTAAGAAAAAAAAAGAAAATACAAAACCAAGGCAAAGGCAGAGCCTAATAGCTCACCAACTAGATTTGGGAAAATTGAGAAAGGGAGCATGTGGACAAATATGTCCTCCTCGCCTTTAAGTGATAGACCTCATGTTGGCAAATTCTCAACCTCATTCAAGTCCCTGAATTTTCCATTCCTAGTGACAGAGTTGCCGAACACTACGCTGCCCTGCCCTCTCACCCTTCCAGCCTCACCTTCCTGAACTGTGCGTATTGCAAGAAGATCATGCCACATGAGCTCCACATGGACAAAAGTCACAAAGGGGTTGCCACAGGTATAATGCTGTTCACCAATTCCAGTAGTGGCCAAGAGCCACTCAACAGCTTGGGAACCTTAACAGCTAAAGTCCTAGCTAAGTACAGGAGACTAGAGGGACCTAGGGAAGAATGGTAACTGCGGTCACACTCCTTTTCCTATTTCCTCTGCCTAGGGCTGTCACTTGCTACCCAGCTGTGGTGTTAAGCCCACCCACCCAACACACACACACACATACACACACACACACACACACACACACACACACACACACACACCAGAGAAAGAGAGCAGATGTTGAATTGGAGCTGTGGAGAAAGACCCTAAAGAGGGGTAGGGGGACTAAGTGTCAAAAAGGAATTACTAGGACTCACATAAGGAAGAACGCTGTCAGCCCTTTCCTGAACCAGGCAAAATCTATACTGGTGGGATTCTTTTTTTTTTTTTTACCAGAAATTAGGAACTATGGTTTTGTATTTATAATTTAAGATCATATATATGGAGGAACTATAATCGAGAAAAAAAACCTTCAAGTGCTGGAAGGTTCTTCAAGAACACAGGTCTTATCAATATACTTGACCTCGTGAAGAAAGAAGTATTTCTGCTGACTTTTGGAATTCTAGAGTAATCAAGTTTTCTCTATGGCTGTGGAGTCTGGGAAATCTATATTTTCTCCTAAAATAAATCTAAACTGTTACTTCTCTTAAGGACATCAGCAAGAGAGGTGAAGGGGGACAAGAGAAGGTAATAGGGAGATGAATATGATTAAAGTACATGATGTATATATATGAAACTGTCATCATGAAGTGTATTATATTGTATAATTAATGTATACTAATAAAAAGAAAAAAGGTATCTTAGACAGACAAGTAGAAGGCTTTTCTCAAAGATTTTTCAGATAGAAAACATCAAAAATCTTTCCATGAGTGATGTTTGGCACCCACAGGTGAAATCTTTATTGCAGGTATTTAATAAGTCCCCCAATTTTTTGAGACAGGGTCTCACTATATAGCCCCAGTTGGCCTGGAACTCACTATATAGACTGGGGTGATCTGAATCTCACAGAGATCCACCTGCCTCTGTCTCCTGAGTACTGTTATTAAAGGTGTGCACCATCATGCCTGGCATACACTATTAAGATTTAAGGAAGACCCTAATGTTCCCCCAAAGGAAGCCTCACCTTCTGCAATCTTGCCACCTTCTCATAACATCCATCCAACTCTTGCCGCAAGTTCCGGTTCTCATCTGAGAGGATCTCAACCATCTGCTGGGCTCTGGAAACAATGGCAAAAGGATCAGCTGGCATGGGCTGATAAGAAGCAGACTGCTGAGCCCTAGGCATAGCTGAGTAGGCTTCTCCTTGTTGCTGTGATGGTGGTGAAGAAGTCAGACCAGGCTGGGAGACACGGTAATGGTCCCCCTGGTGACTCTGATTAGGAAGGAAATGCTGCTGCTGCCTTGGCAAATGAGCAGAGTGGTCGCCTTGGTTTGAGACCAACGGGTGTTGAGCAGGAGACAATCTGGTTGATGGTGGAGACTGCAGCAAGGGTAAAGATCCTCCAGATGTCAGGGAAGAAGTAGGGCTATGGGGCTGAGAGTTCCTGGCTGACAATGACAAAGAGATATCTTGTGTTGGCCTGCAAAACACAAAATGCAAGATCTGATTAAGTTCTAGCATAAAGCACAAGTGCAGGACAGCAGGAGATACTGCAAGACACCCATAAATCAAGGAGCAGGCAGTTAAGTCTAGGGGATCCCATCAAAGACCACTAGAGTTCATGCCCATCCTGACCTTCTGTGACTCTGCTGGAGACACAGACATGTGAGCCTTTGTGGAATGTACTAGATGACCTCTTATGTGACTTTGTGAAAATCTAAAGGGTGGGCACATCCACATTCATTGCTCACGCTTTTTCAATGTCTCTTCCAAAAGTAGTGTTCATGTCATGACTGAAAACCAAACCTGTTTGAAATAACTTTATTTATGGGATCCAGTACATACTCAAATTTATATTTAGAAAATATGTTTACTTGTTTATTTGCAACAACCATTAAAACTGCCTTTTATCTTCTATCTGCAACTACCTTTGAGAATTCACATACTCATCAAAAATTGATCAAACTTATGAAGATACTTATTACACTTAAATTCACCAAATATTTGTTATTCATTCTAGTTATTGATTTAATGATCCTGATTGACATTAACAATACAGAGATTTGGAGAGAGTTATAGGCCAACAACATTCTATTATTTTTTGATATAATGAATACAAGCTATAAGGATTGGAAAGGCATTAAATAAATGGTTTTTATTGGACAAGGAGAAACAAGGGCCTAAAGAAGGGCCAGGGATGTAGCTCAGTGCTAGAGTCCATGCCTGAAATGCATAAAGCTCTAAGTATCGCCTTGAATAAGAAAGAAAGAACAAGAGGAAACAGGAGAAAGAGTCAGAAAAAAAGAGAGATACAGAGATAGAAAGATGGGAAGAATGAATTAGTGTGAATTAGTGATCATAAAAAAGACAGACCCCATCTTTCCCTAGTTCCATTTTCTGGCTCATTCACCGTCATAATCCGTTAACTTCTGTACAAATCCCCAATCTATTGTTTATAAAAAGTTCTAGAAGAAAAAACTTGTGTATATTTGTTTAATGTGGCTCTCTCATTCCCATATCATTTTGCATACTTAACTAGTAGACACAAAATATTAATACCTAGGTAGAAAGAGTTTGGACATAAGTATTAATTGAAACAATCAAGAGCATGTAGATGGTTTATATCCCATCACTACCATTAACAGGAAGACTAGCTGTCCATGTACACTGAAGGCATAATGTTTCTTCACCCTCCCCCACCCATGATGATTTAACCTTATACGCTCTACAGTCCTGGGGACACTTGTCCTCCAGTAGATATTTCTCAATCTACAGAAGACAGATGGCTAAGAGCATAGATTTGTATCCCAAAGAAGAACTTTGGAGACTTTTGCTACTGCTTCGCTGTGCAATCTTGTTCAAATTACTTAATGTGCGTGAGCCATTTTTTTTTCTTTCCTGAAGTTGCAAATGAATTTTAAAAATACTGGGGCTTTCACATTTGTTACTTCACTAAGAATTATAGCTTCTTATCTAGTGATGAGATAAGTTGACCTTGTTAACATTTTCCCTATGCAATATCCAGTTCATCTTTGTGCTAATTTGCATAAAATTCTTGGTAGAAGTGGGACAAACGACTGAACTGAAAGCAATTAACTGGCAATCAGATATTTAAACACATCTCTCTCATACACACCCAATTACCAGCATCATATTTATTCCCAAGAGCACCTCACTATACAGCTGTTTCTAACTACAAAATCACTTAAAATATTTGCTCATGGACACATTTAGTAACCTTGATATTCACAAAAGCCCTGAAACTGGCTTATACCCTGAGTTCTATTCCATAGTTCATATATGCCTCTGCTATACACATATCCTTCCAATTCTATACATACGTTAGGAAAAATAATTGTTGAATATTGAAGAGGGCATGCAAACTACTTGGACATAGAAGAAACGACATGGTATTCAAGACTTCGACTCAAAGAGCTCGAAGTATCCAGTCCTTCTAAAGCTTGGAAACTGTGTATGAACTTATTTGGTGAAGAGTTCCCATTTTCTGTTCTATGGACCTTCAATTTCCTTTCAGGTAAAAAGTGCTATGTGTTCTCTTTCCATGAGTAAGAGCTTTTTAAATTTTATATGTAGTGCAAAGCATGTCCTTGGATTTGGAGAAAAGGACTTTTGTATCTTTTGAGCAAAAAACAGGGTCTTAAATTTCATACTATCCAAACCTGCTTTCAAATTTTAAGGGGAAAAGATTCACTACACTATCTTTTGCCCCCCCTTTTTTTTTTCTAGGATTTGCAAGTACCTGGGAGGTACTGTCTCTAAAAGGCTGATCACCCCATTCTGAACTGGGTTTCTCTTCCCCATAGCTCTCTCTTGGGAGCCCATCAAGCAAACCAAGCCATTCTCTCAAACAGAATTAGCCAGTCACCTCTCTTCTCCCTGAAGGCTGAATAGCAGCCGGTCAAGGCCCTGGTCTACAGGCAACTTCTCCCAAAGTGTAAAAGGATACTGCACGGTTTCCAGAAGGAGGTCTCTCAGGTCAGATAAGCCCTGATGAAGATAAGGAAACACAAAGCAAAGCAGCTGTCCCTTGGTTCTTCCCACAGCAAAAGGAAGCAGATCTCAGTGCACTGTGATGTTGAAAAAACAAGGGCAGTCCTTCACTGGCAGGTTTGCAAACAAGCAAAGGCTTGGGTAGTCACAAAAAAAAGAGAAACCCTCCAAGCAAGGGAACTCCATCTGGGCTCCAGCATCTGCCCACCATCAAAAGGAAGGACAGTATTAACACTGGGATGAAATTCCCCCTGAGAACAGAGGCCTGAAAGAAGACACAGTAGGGGAAGAACTATGCACGATGTCAGAGGATGCCAAAATACACAGAAGATTAAACAATAAGAGAAAGAGTAATGATAGTAATAAAGTGGCAGCCAAAAAAGTGCCGCACTCTCCAGGTCCTTCCACTCCTCAGCATCTGGAAACAGTCCACCACTGACACACTAACTGGGAACAATAAGCCACCAGGAGACAATAGAATCACATGATCCCATGGAAGACCTGAAATGCTTCTCTGCATTTTCCCCCTTTCACTCTTTCTCCTTCCTAAGACTCCTAGGCTACTGGTTCTCTGCATAAGAGGGGACCTGACCATCAGTGCAGGGCAGAGATAACTCACCAAAGTTAGATTCTTCCCTAAAGCTGGGTCAGAAGAGAGGCCATTCTCTCATAGAAAGATTGCAATGACAAAAACGGGAATTAAAAACCACACACCTGTATATCAAGCAAACACAGACCTTTCCATCCTGCTACCTTCTCAGTCACTTCATATGCACACCTGCACACTCACACACACACACTATTATTAGAGCAGGTGCCAGCCTGTAGCGAGTTCCTCCTCAGCACTGAAAGGGTGCCATTCCCAGGCTCTGGGATGGTGGATCTGAATCGTGGAGCAGCCTGCAAATTCTGGATGGTTCCAATTGCACAACTAGCTCTGGTCTGAACTACATATTTAGGTCACCCTGAGATTCCGCTCAACGAGCATTTCAAGAAACCTCAGATCTGGGCATGATTTCAACAACTGAAAGGAGGCGGCTGCTTTATAAACAGAAATGATTTAATTTTTTAAGCACTTGATAAATGTATAAACCCACGACGAAAAAAAAATACTCAACACTCAAAAGGACAAAGATTCAGAAATTTTAAAATTCTTCACATGGCTTGACCTTGTTTCTCATCGGGAGTACTGGGCATTCAAATTCAAGCTATTTATTTTTTAAGTAGTGAGGAGGGCATAAAGAAGATGAAGTAATCAAAGGATTGTTTAGAGCATTTTGTTCATTTTTAACAGCAAATCGCCAGCATTTCTTTGCATCTCTGAAGGCAAATAAAGGTGTGTGTGTGTGTGTGCAATTGTGCACATTTTAACAGCAATTTGTTCAAATAAAAACTTGTTGTTCATCCTGATCTCCAATTTGTGGGCTAAGAATTAAGAATTGGTCTTTTAATTATTTACTAAAAACGGCAGTTACTTGGAAATGCATTCACAAAGCATACAGCTAGCTGGTTACAGGAAATAAAGAAGGAAAATGTGTCACACCTAAATGCAGTATGCTTCTAGAAAGCTGTTCAACTACCTCCTTTTGCCAAGGATCTGTCAATAGGTGACACTCCCTTATCCAGGGCATGCAAAATGCTCACAGAGAGAATTTGTAAAGTTCACATGGAGCACCTCTGACTTGGACCACTTTGTTATTCACTAAGCATATCATTCACATTGCCCCTGTGCCATAGAGAAGCAAACTGTTAGACCATACCTGTAGGTTAAAATACTGCTCAAGGGCTGCGGGGGTGGAGCTGAGTGACAGAGCACTTGCTTAGCATGCTGGAGGCCCTGGAGTAGATCCACCAAAACCAAAACAAACAAACAACCAAAACAAAGGCAAGTCAGCCTGGGCTATGCTGTTTCAAGGAACAGAAATAGAGTGATAACCACAGGCAATTCAGAAGGTGAGATGTACACATCGTCCTATAAAATGTACGCAACTGAATTTCTCTTGTTGTTAATCAGTATGGGAAGAAAGAAAATAACTCTTTGTCTCATTATTTATTTAGGCAGATCAAAGGGCTTTCCCATCTAGCTTCAAACACTGTGGAAGTCATTTCAGACCATGAACAATACTGGTGAATGAGTTCTGAAAATAGCTTTCCTCAGAAGGCGGGACATGTGTTGAGTGGGGCTTTGGCTTCAGCTCCACTTCCCAGCAAACACATTCCCAACAGACGTCAGCCCATCCACAGCCCAGAAAGGGAGGCAGTCTCTCAGACTCTTCCATACTGATGAGAAAAGCAAAACAAAAACCCTGGGCTTCATTGATATTTTCCTAGCATGAATGGGTTTCCACTATGTTATACAGTCCAACAATACACCGCTTACCTTGGTCTTCCATTTTATTGGCAGATGGAAATAGGATTTCAGCTCTGGTTTAGAGCTGAATGGCCCTGCATTTGCCCCCATTTCTTGTTCTAAGACCCTTATCAGCATTTAGGGTCCTGCCTTTTGAAAGCTTCAGAGGAGATGGAAAAGGGTAAGGAAATCAACCTGGGTGGTGAAGAAGAAAGAAGAAACCCTTAACTGGTAAAGCAAGGGGTGGAGCCTAAAGTGAATTGCCTCTGGTGAAAAAAAAATCAGGACCTGGAGGCAGAGAAAATTAAATACCAAGAAATGCTAGGTAACTTCTCTTACCTCTGCCCTACTTGACCCCAAGTGCCTTATCTCCTGAGTCACCAACTTCAAGCCAAGAAGCTCCTTCCCAACTGGATGAGTGGACAAGAGACAAAAAGGAAAACACCGAAGACAGCCCCGGTGCTGAAATCCTACCACAAATAATAAACAGAACTGTAGAATTATGGGCTCTCATGAATAAAGCAAGAGAAAACGGACTTCTAAATGATTAAGAAGTATATCCAGGAAGAACTAAAGGAATAAAACAAAAGTTCTGAGTCTAGTTTTCCTTGTGTATTTCAGCATGTGGAAAAATTCCCACAGATATGATATGAATTTACCCGAGATACTTAAAAACATGAAAGGCAACTAACAAACTCTCTACAGAAGGAACAAGAAACTGTTTACACTCTTCCTGAATGTCAAGAAAGTGCAAGACAAGAAACATTCTGAACCTATACATGTATATATAATCATCCCTCTCCTACCAACAACCATATCTAGCTGGCTGTTTAGTATCCAAAAGTATCACAGTAATTCTCTGGGAAAGTATGACCAACAGGAAACAGATAGATTAGTTCTCAAAAAATGTGATGAATGTTTTATGAAGCAGAAGGTGTGGAAGTGATAGGAAATTACAAAGTCATTAAAGTTCAAGGTAATTTGTTTCTGCTTCTCAAAGAAGGGCTTGAGAACTCTGAAGATGAGAAATGTTGATCTGAGGAGGCAGGAAAGCAAACCAATACTAATATATTGTTCTCTTCAGCCACTAGACACTGTTTTATCAAATTCCTGCCCTTAAGATTCCCAACAAGCAGCAGAAGAGGCTGGTTGGGGAAAGGTCAGGAAACGACAGAAAGGGAACTCTCTTACCTGGCTGCTCCATACTCAGGGGGGTGCTGATACCTCATCAGTTGCCCTTCTGTTCTCCCTGGTTGGTTCATGCGATGCTCACTATAGAAGTGCCCTGGCTCTTGGGGCTTGCACACTACAGACTGTGGTGGTATGCCCTTGAAAGGATACTCTGGTGGGGGGCCTCGGTGCTCCATGCCTTTCAGGCTATGTTGGCTGGCGGGTGGCCCTTGAGCCTTGTAGAATTCACTGGAACTTGTGGGATTCTTGTAGAGGTCGTTGGGTTGTGGTGGTGAGAGAGGAGCGCTGGTAACAGGTGGATGAGCTTTAACTCCACTGGTAGCCAGTGACATCTGCATTAGTCGTTCACTCAAGGAGCGGACATGCCCTTGCTTAAGGTCTCTGAGTCCTTCATCCTGGTGTATCTTCCCAGGATTGAGCCTCTGAACTGATGGGCGTCCCTCGGTTCTCATCTTCTGGTTAGTGACTCCTGTGACATAGAAAGCAGCTCCAACGCTGGCATGCTGTTGGCCCCGGAAGTACTGAGACTGGACCTTGGCTTCTTCGTAGGTCGGGAGTTCCTCATTATTCTGCATTCGAGGAGACAGCTGCTTCTCCATAATGATGTTTTCTGATTGAATTTCTTGGCCCTGGGGTTCCTGACGAGCAGCGTGTGCCACAAGCTGTTGATGGTGATCCTGAGGACTCAATACATCATTCTGAGGGCCTGGGTTCCCACTGCCA
This sequence comes from Eospalax fontanierii, assembly GCA_035773235.1. Classification (NCBI taxonomy): domain Eukaryota; kingdom Metazoa; phylum Chordata; class Mammalia; order Rodentia; family Spalacidae; genus Eospalax; species Eospalax fontanierii. Next base: position 99,540,799 of record CM069525.1, read on the forward strand.
GTAGAGAAAGAGGGACCATTCCCTGTGGCTTGCTGGTGAATAGCAAGTAGATTGCGATTTTCACTAGGATTGCCATAGCGAAGCTGCTCTTGAAGGAGACGCTGTAGTACTGTAGTTCCTCCACTTGGCTGGTCTTCAGAACTTCTCATCTCTATCGCTGCTGGTGCTTTGTGAAGAGAGAGAGAAATTGGGCACTTGGGCTGCCCTTGACCTGGGAAGGGGAAACAGGTAGCTTAACATCCAGCTGATGGATAAACGGGTCCTCTAAAGGGAAAGAAAAATGTATTTTTGATAGTGAGGACTCCGTTTCAGAAACAAAGTAGAGAACTGAATTCACAAACCATAGATTAATTCAAGTTATTCTTGTCTCTAGTACTGATATGTGGAAGAACTTGTGGACCAAAATGCTGATTCCTCTTTTGCTTTTATCAGGTCTTACATAATTGCAACTTAATTCCTAAGAGGACTGGACAAACCAGGGGTGGTGAGTTAGGGTGATCAGAGTGGGGAATTTTCTAAGGCCTTTCCTCATAAGGGTCCTCTCTCTGTATTCTATTTAAATTTTAAAGATAAGTTTTATGACTATGGAGGTAGAGACCGAAAAGTCGGGAGAGGCCCCTCATAAGCAGAATAAGTAAGGCAGTTCAGCATGTGATAGGAGAGATAAAATACAAAACAACTAAAATAAAAAGTAGAAAGAGCTTAGCTTCCAACACACATAAATGTGCCTTGCCTTGAAATATTTTTTTCTCAGATTACCTTGAACTCTGAAACACACCCTTAAAAATCATACTCAATGGCTTAAAATGACTTGAGACATATATTACTGACAGTTTTTCTTTCAGTCGTTCATTGATAGACATAGATATTTTGCAGTTGTTACTGGGTCAGAGAAGCTTAAAAGAGAAGCACCATTCTCATTTGAAATATGCCTGACAATATTTAGAAAATGAAAATTAAAAGCCCTGTCCTTCTGAAATCAGTATGATTATCATGCCACTCAGTACCATCATCAGTCCTTCTAGGGAAGTGATATGGATCTGGTGAAAGAGGTAACAGCAGCACAAATGAAGATTCAAGTCAAAATCATTCTGTGGTGTGCAGGATAAGGTAAGTCAGTGAATCTTTTTTCAAAGCATCTATTTTCACATCTGAAGAAATGAATGGCAGGTAACATGCATCAGTCCCCCTGTCTCAGCACTATATTCTGCATTCAAATACACAGGACACTCAAAAACTCTTCAGAGAATCTGTCATGTTAAGCATTACAAGTAAATACTAATTTTAAATAATATAAACTTTAAAGATCTGAATTCACTTGGTGTAATTGGACATATCATACACAAAGTCACTATAAGGGTGAACCAAGACAGCCTTAGAGCTCTGAATGAAAACTCTGGAATCGGCCTACTAAGCCTTTACCTCAATGATATTAAGCCACCTCCAATCCCTCTGCAAAAATGAACCCCTTTCTTTAGTGCTACAAGCCATCCAGAATGTAGACAGCAGATGAATATCTTCTCTCCTTTCTTGTTTCTTGGTAGTTGTTACTACCTAATAACTATCTGACCTGCCAGTTAACCTCCCAAAAGCCTTTTTCATTATTTTTTATTTAAGCAAGTAATTAACTTTTTGAATAATTTTGTGATGCTAGGAATGAAATTCAGGGTCTTGTGCATCTACTTTGAGTTACACTTCCAACCCAATAAGTCCCTTCTAAATACCATCCATATTCTCTTGGGAAGTGCCTGCTAAACAGAAATATTCTGATAAACACACCCTTTAACTTCTTTTCCCTCCATTTCAATGACACTCTGGGACTCCTAGAATTAGACTGACAAATAAGGACACAAGCATAAAAATCTCTTCTGTGGTCTGAAACTGAACAGATAACTACCATATTTATTTTCTTTTAGCAAAAAAAATATAAATAAATAAATAAAGAAAGAAAGAAAGAAAGAAAGAAAGAAAGAAAGAAAGAAAGAAAGAAAAGAAAAAGCAGAAACAAGAATGTAGGTGGTTAAAGAAGAGTCACTTCCAACCCACTCCTCCACAGCAGGGAAATGCAAACATTGAGCTGTCCCAGATCCCAGACCCACAAAAGTATACCACCCCCTCCCATGACACACCCACCCATCCAGCAAGCACACATAGGTGCCCCAGCATGCATGCATGTGAGCGAACACATACACACACACACACACACACACACACACACACACACACACAGCAATGGTTCGTACCTATTTCTGCTTTCTTTTAGGCTTAAAGCCTTGATCAGGATAGGGAACTCTTGCTTTTGAGCAGCTCCAGAAACCGCAGCAGCAGATTCCCTCTCCCCTAACACTCAGGTTCAGGGTAAGCGCCGCCAAGAGTCCAACCACTGGTCACTCTGAAATGTTCAGGAGGGGGAGGGAGGGAGAAATAAAAATTTCGTTTCTATTTTGCCACCAAGAGCCAGCAGTTAACCAAACCACTCCTTCCAAGGGAATGTCTTGTCCTGTGTTGCTTGGCTTTTAAATGAGTGGCAGAGTACACCTCCACTAGGACAGAAAAAAAAAAAACGCTACTGTCCATTTAATAGATACAGGAGGTGACGCCTCTCTCCAGCTGATGGAAAGGCTCAGGTGTAACCCTGGAAAGGGCTCTGGTGTTCAAGCCCCCCAGCCTTGGAAAGCCATCCCTATTAGAATGCTACTTGAGGAAGAGAGCCACAACCTTTGGGAACAACCTTCAATTACTGTCAATTGAAGAACAGGTTCATGAGTTTAACTGCCCCACATCCCAGAAGGAAAGGTAGTCATCATAGAGTGGGTCTGGGGTCCAAGACAGACTAATCAGTATCAAACTCCTGATTTAACTGCCTCAGCCTTGGTTGGGCAGAAGAAAAACAAAACTTCATCCAAGTCATTTAATATTTATTGCATATTAACTATTCCAGACATTTACCAGCCTCATGCTAGACACAATGAGACATACAACGACACACAAAATATAGTCCCTGCTCTCGTAGAGCTTACAATCTGATCAACGGCTATTCATTCTTGCAAGAGCAAGACAGATGACCACCATTCCCAATCCAGAGCAGCAGTCGTTGTCCAAGCAGCAGAAAATGGCTCCACTTGCTTTCTGAGCACTTCCTTTGACCTATCGTCTCAGCAAAAGGAATCTAATACATTGGCTTTAGAGGTGAAGTGCAAATGCCTCACAGACATGGATTTGAGATTGTCTTCATTTCCAGTTTCTGCTTTGAATCCTTCTACAAATCCTCCTCTAAATCCAACCAATGTGGTTGTAAAGCTTGGGAGTTTGTGTTTAGGTGAGGATGGACATGAACCACATCCTGGCCTAGTCATGACTCATTCATATCACTCTAATGGGGAAAAAGCCTTAATCCACAGCAGAAGCTCCATCTGAGACACGACAATGCAGAAGAAGCACATGAGCATCGCTGCTTTTTGGGAGCTTGTCCAAAATTTTCAAGTTAAAAAATCTTCACAAAACCACACAGTGATTAATTTAACATTATTTCCTTGCAATGTTGCCAGAATTAAATTGAGCATATATAGAGTGAACAAACCCGGAAATTTGTCTTTCCATCTTGATTTGACCCAAACTATAATCACGATCAAAAACAAAATTGCCTCCAATCTGAAAGGTCATTATTTTAAGGTGTTTTCCCTTAATTTCAAAGCAGAGGAACAATTTTTCATTGCAATCAAAGCTAGACTGTGAACAGAGCTATGGTAAATAACCACCATACTGCTATTGTCTGATTCCGAACAAAACATTTGTCTGTTTTTCAACTGAAACACCAGAAAATAGCCCAAGGTCTTTAAATGGAAGCCCCTGGGGAGAAACCACCATACAATTCTTTTCCAGAGCTTCTTAGATTCTTCTTGCTGATTAAGACTGGATTTCTTCTAACAGGCTGCCCCTCATTGGAGAAAGCCTTACTTGTCCAAGGGGTCCCTTTTCACCTTAATTTCATCCTTCAAATCATTTTCAAAAAGGCCTGGTATAGGGGTGGGAGAACACTCTATGCCCCCATACCAGGTATTTTTGGTATGTTAACAGAAACAAAAAATCAGCTCAAGAAAATAAAAACTTTGCAGAGTTCTTTCCAGCTTACAGTTCTTTTCTTACAGACTTAGTATAAACTCTGTGACCTTTAATCTGCCCACAGTTTAAATCATGACACTGCCAGGGATCTGACATCATCTCCAATCAATAAAACCACCTTGTTGGTCTTGGACACATAGAGAGCCCTTGAGGAAAAAAAAAGGATATCTCTTGTTCTGTCTTTGAAAGTGCAATGTTAATCTATATATTCAGATCTTCTGTAACTAAGGCCAAACTAAGTTCTTACTCCATTTGCAGTCATTAGACTCTCCCAGAATACCTGGGAGGATGAGCAAACACACAGTAATGAGAGTTCAGATGTTTCCCAAGCCAAGATCCAGGAAAAAGACAAAAACAAAAAACAAAACAAAACAAAAAAACATTACAAGAAGGCAGACACAAACCAAATTTTTACTATTTAAATGAATTTTGCAATATGCCTACTAGATATTTTTTCTAATCCTTTGTCTTTCCTCCTCCTCCCATTCTGCCTCTACTCATCACTGGGGGAAAAAAACAGGATGGGGAACTGTTCTGGACAGCTTTAGTTATCAACTTGACACACCTCAGTAGAGGGAGTGTCAACTGAGGAATTGCTTCCACTGGGTTGACCTGTGGCAATGTCTGTGGGGCATTTTCTTGACCTAGCGCTATGGAAGGGCAAGGGCTAAGCCCACTGTGGACAGTGCCACCCCTGGGCTGGTGGTCTTGTGTTGTATAAAAAAGCAGGCTGAGCACAGGCCAAGGAGCAAGCCAGTAAGCAGGGTACCTCCATGGTCTGTGCTCCAGATTCCTGATCTGAGTTCCTGCCCTGGTTTCCCTTGATTATGAACTGTGTTGTAAGCCAAATAAACTCTGTCCTCTCCCAGTTGGTTTTGGACAGTGTTTTATCACAGTAACAGAAAAGTTACTAATACAAGAACCTTATCTAAAAAAGCTATATCTCTAATTTAGTCAATCTGCTTCATACTTTATTTCTAAAAGAATGGAAAGCAGACAGGTCAATTTTCTCTGTAACTATGTCTTTATGCATAAAGCATATGACGGGTACACATACATCAGCAGGAACAGCACTAAAAGCAAGAAACCTCAGTGGATTTCTACGGCCCATCAAGCTGGGCCACACTGTGGCCTAAATTGTCAAAGTTTAAGAGAGAGATTTCATGTAAACTCTTAAGCATGGAGCCTGGCATACAGTAAAGCTTCAAAAACATTAACTATTATTATGATTATTATCGCAAATAATCTTTTTTTCTAGAATGCTCTAGAAATTTGATGAAGGTTGTTTAATTTGAAGCTCTTACTAGAAACCCTGTTGTTGGTACAGGGCTCCTTAGAATATCAACAGCCAGAACTAGAAAGACACCTAGGAGATTGCTTAATGGTCCACTCTCCTGTGAGCATCACACCAGGTTGCCATTTGTTCTTGCTTAAGAAAAAAGTTGAAGGGAAGAGGTGCCCTCAGTTCTTTGCTCTAATCTCTATCTTTGCCTAAACTATGTTGGAAAATTATTGTAAGACCTTGACATTTTCAAATCCTGCTGATGACCAGTGTAACAGATGTTTTTCTAAAAAATAAGTTCAAGGGATGGGGTCACATTAAAAAAATTATCACATGTATTTATTTATTTATTGTGTGCATACATTGTGCAGACAAACACTCTATGCATGTGCATGTGCATGTGCAGGTCAGAGAACAACTTGTGAGAGTCAATTTTTCCTTCCACCATTATAATCCTGGGATCAAACTCAGGTCATCTGGTGGCAGGCATGTTTACCCACGGAGCCATCTTACCGGGACCAAGATTGGTCATTTTTTTGGTTCCATTTTTACTTTATCCTGTTCTGAAGCAATTAACCAGAAAATATTAATAAGCTACAAAAGTAATCAACTTAACAGTAGAGGGGACAGTGAAATAGAGAATAATAGTAGAGTAGGGCGAGTCCATTTGAAAAGACGATCAGATCATATTATCACACCTCATTCCTTACTGCCTCAAAAAAGTATATGGGATCCATAAAATCAGACTGAACATAAAAGGACGAAAGTTTAGGAATACACTTTGAAACTGCTTACTTTAATAATCTCTTCCCTCCTGTGGTACTGTTACTTATAGTTTATTTTTACAAATAACATAAATATAATACGCAATTATTTATAATAAAGAAAACAAATCACTTATAATCCTAGATCTTCAACCCAAGCATTGTTAAATATTCTGTTTTAGACATATGTGTTTTGGACAAGTAATGAAAATTGTGGGTTTTTTTTTTTTTTTTTTTGGTTTATGGAGACAGAGTATCACTATGTAACCCAGGTTGGCCTTAAACTCATGCTAATCCTGTCTCAGCACTTCCAGTGCTATGATTGCAGGTTGAGCTACCACAGCCAATGTTAATACACACATAGTTTGGGATTTTTCACTTCACTTGGTTATAAGCCCTTTCCCCAAGTTGTGGCACAGACACATAACAAACATTGTAATGGTTCTGTAATAGTCCACTAATGAGTGCACCTAAATTCATATGCCCATTTTTCAATTATTAAAATAGCTATACCTTCAGAATTCCAAAGGGACAAATGTTATTTAAGTCTATTTGCTTTCCCTTTTCATGTGAACAATAATGTCACATGTGTTGTGTAGCCTGGTTAATACCTTAGACGAATTTAATTGACTTTTAATATAAACTGTTATAACTTACACTGACTGTATATAATATACATATATATAGGGCATATTAAATTTAAGAAAAATGGAAAACAAAGGTGTTCAAATGGCTTCCAGTCTTAATTAAGGTCTATGAATATTTACAGACAATCCACTACAAAAGAATACTAGCAAAACATCAAAGTACCATGGAGTCTTTTTCACACTTCATAAAAAGTTATCCTGCTCCTAGTTCTCTTCTAAAGTGGAGCAGGATTCCTGGATCCCTGAAAAACCAAAGCCAGGAGAAGTAGTATAGTGCCTCAGTAGGGCTTGTAAAATGGCAGAGTGGAATGTGGGCTCCCCTGGGAACCCAGCTTGCATGCACTTGCCCCAAATTGCCAGTTGGCCAAGAAGCTAATTACTAAAAGCATCAGGTAGGTGAGAACAGGTTCATTGCCTGTAATGACTTATATCATCTTTCATTTCTGCCCTTGGAAAGATCTGACAGTCATCTTGAAGACATTCAGTTCTAGTGACCCAGGATGTTAGATTCTGAGAACGGAATTCATTAAGTTTTCAGATCCCAATCTTCAATCAACTGTAATGGGCATGTTGCTATATAAAACTGAATGTACATGAGCGAGGAGCCTGTGTACACACTTCTATTTGCAGCCTCAGTGAAAGTAGCACCTTTAAGGCCAACTCAGTTTAGTATTATATGACTAAATAGCACCTGTTTAAATGGTCAATGTGTTACAGACAGCAGTTTATTTGCAAACTTGGCCATAAAAGTCATCCAGTATTTAGGCAGGGAAGGCAGAAGGCCAAAGATGCCCTGGCTTCACAAGAACAGACATGACAGAACTTCTTTTCCAGAACTCTCAGAAAAAAATGCATTTCAGTTTTCTACCTTTTCCTTGAAGGTTTTTCCCACCTCCTTTTTCATTTCTTCTCTGCCCCAAATTCTGTTCAATATAGAAAATGAATTTTTTTTCCTCACTATGTTCCTCCTGGCCTTTGTATACATCTTAATTATAGCACTAATCACATTGTATTTTCCACTAACATTTAGTTAACACTGAATATAAACACTGTTCTGGTAGATCCTGCAGTAGACAAAATTAAAAAGAAAGAGAAAACAGAAGCCAGCTGTCAAGAGCTCCTAGGCAAGCAGAGCAGGCCAAATCTCACACCTCTGGACAACAAAGGTATAAACAATAGCTCTGAGCTGAGTAGAAGACTTTAAATTTGGTGACCAACTTAATGTCAAAGACATGTTGAGATATATCTTTGGAATTTATTGCACTTGGTTAATAGCTAAAGGCCTACGAGGGACCTGGCCACAAAGAATAGGAACAGAATTAAGTAAGGTGGAAATGAAGGATGGACCCATAGAGGAAGTGATCATTCAAGGGTCAGGCACATTGCAAACATGAAACAAATTCCTTTATTTACTCCCTGGGTCCCTCCTCCATATTACTGCAGTCAAAGAGACCTTGCTTCAGAGACAGAATTTCTTAGCTGTAATACAGAGAGATAAAAGAAGATAGTTATCTCCATTTATGCCCCTAAATATCCAGACAGAAATTATAGAAAGAAGTTGAGCCAGAAATAGAAGTGGAAATTGTTAGAATATGAGATTTTGGTATGTGCTGGGAGTGCTATTTCTCTCTTAGTACCTAGAGCACTAACAGGCATGTTTATCGTACTTAATAGTTGTATAGAATAACAACTTCTCAAAGACTTTACTAGAAGCTACAACAGGAATAACAGGAATGAAAGACAAGGAATAATAAAAATGATAATAGTTATAGTAATACCTTTATTTTCTCAGTCTTCGTTCTAAGGAATCAAAAGCTCTTTCTTGTCTGTACGTCTTCTCAGCAGCTGTGTACAGAAACAAAGGCAGAAGTCATAAGTCCATTTTACATCTGGAGAAGCACAAGTCCAAAACAGATAGCCAATATCAAGTACTTTGATCAGAGTTTCACTGTTGCTCACCAGTAAGTTCAGGATCAGAAACCAAGTCTTTTGACTTCCTGCAGTATGTTCAGTTATTAAAGAAAACTCTCCACAAACTGTCTGCTTGGTTTTGAAGAGGACAGTTCACAGAGAAATTCACTCAAGAGGCCAACCCCCTCAGCATTCCAACTTACGTTCAAGTTGGAATTTAAGACATTTTCCTAAGTTAACACTAGTATAACTCATTACATGTAACTCCCATGTATGCTCCATTGACATAATTAAGAGCTCCTCATTTTGTTGTATGCAATTTGAAGGGAGCCCCATTTGCCTTCAGTCTGGTTTTCATGTCTGAGTGGAGTTCAGGTGCTGACTGCAGGTGTGGCATCCAGCAGGTGCATGGAAAGGAGCCAGTGCTTCATATCTTCATGCCAAAGTACCTGAGTCACCATACCAAGGTAGAGGCAGTCCCTCCTCCTGCTGCTGATCTGCAAGCACTGGGAACCTGGTTTGACTGGGCTGCCTCTGCAGAACTAAATCTGGATCCTGCTTTCTCAAAAAGGTCTAGAGCAAGATCAGTTAAGTCACAAATTCTACAGCCTAGAAAACTGTCCCATTCACAGAAAACAACGCAGAGAGCATCAGGGACTATGTACACAGAATTACTCTCTCTCTCTCTCTCTTTTAATGTGTATGTGTTTTGCTTGCATGTATATATGTGTACCACATTCATGCCTGGTGTCTGAGGAGGTCCCAATAGAGCATCACATATCCTGGCAGTGGATTTACAGATAATTGTGAGTTTCCATTTGGGTGCTGGGAACTGAATCTAGATCTTCAGCAAGAGCAGCAAGTGATCTTATCTGGTGAGCTATCATGCCAGGCCAAGAATGACCATATCTTACAAGTTGTAGGGGGAAAGGACGATCAAAGCAGACACATATTTTATTCTACTACAAAGCACCTAATCTTCTGCAGTGTCCTTAAAATCTCCGGAGCCAATATTCATCTCCCTAAAAAAGATGAAGCACAATAGAAAGAAATTGCTAGGAAGACTGTGTTCCTAGCCCCACCATAAAATATCCTCTTCAGGATACCAAGAGAGAAGTGCTTAGCCTGTTCACTAAAAAGAGAAATTTGACCACACTACCCTAATACAAGCCTAATTGGCAGTGTGAGCAGAAAGAATGCTCTTGGGAGTAAAACAGGTCATCGATATTTTCTTAGGTCCAAAAATTGTTTACTTTTGGAAAACAATCTGCCTCCCCCAATCAATCTCTCTCTCTCTCTCTCTCTCTCTCTCTCTCTCTCTCTCTCTCTCTCTCTCTCTCACACACACACACACACACACACACATGCATTTTTATGAACACAGCCACTCACACACACACGTGGGAGTAAACACATGGGGAGTGCAAAGGTGATGGGGAGAAAAGAAAGTAATCAGAGAAGGAAAGATCAAATATTATCTTAATAAAATGCTTTGTTATGATTCATTGTATTTCTCTAATTCACACAGGAGATTCAAATTAGGATGCTTTGGTTTATAACCCATGATCCAGAATGTAAAACCAGCTACTAAACTAAAATTGATCACTGTATAAAAGGGAGTAAAATAAAGATTTAAATGTAATAAAGAGGAAAGCAGGTTTTTTCAAAATTGGAAATCTAAATAATTTCCCTGTCTGTGAATTTTTATCTTTGTTTGCTAGCATGTGAGGAAAGAAGTCACTTATTCAATGCAAATCTATGCCCCTTGAAAACAACTAAAATGAATAAAGGATATACTAATTACTTTCCTAATAGGGAAGGTTTTAATTGACTTTTCTATAACAACCTTCATCAAAGTTTCCAGGGCAACTTCAAAAAAAGATGTCAAACCTGGCCCATATTTGTATCCCCTTAAAATAATTTTCAATACACAGAAACACAGAAAGCTGATTTCTCTTCAATGCTGTTAACACTCGGGCCACTATATTTTCGGATGTCAGCAATCCCCTTCCCACAAATATTCCAAGTATGCACCACCGTCATTCTCCTTTCAATTATGTGGTTTCTCTGCTCCTTTACTGATTGAGCCCAGGCCTCTCAGATAATGAGAAGCATGTGCAGGGAAAATATGCTCTTAAAAAACACATACATCAGTTTCATCTGTAGCATAAGGGTGAGGGAGACAATCACTTGTCCATATCAAAAGGATCAAAATGTGAATCTGTTTTCTATGGGATATTACAAGGGGAAAAAAGATCGGCACCAAGGCCTAAAGGGGGCTGGCTATTGTGATCTGAAGCAAAACCCACAAGTACCCCCTTTCTAACTGGGCCACATTTATAGTTAATGTTATCTTAATATTGCCTTGGGGGGTAAGTTCTGACATATATGTGGAAATGAGCCACGAATTATACAGCAAGCATAAATATTCCACCATTAATAAAAACCAGCTGTGCAGAAAACACTACAATGGCTGGATTTCAGTTACCGGTTATTATCAGTACTTGTCACAAACATTACTCTAAAGTTTCTCCCTTAAAACATAGACATACAGAAGTTGGCTTTACTGTAACATTTTAAAGGAGTTTTCAGGAATCCACTTGGTCACAATAGGACATTCCATCTAATGTCTCTTTCTGAAACTAGTTTTCCTCATCTAACAGTCACTAGAGGACTTTGATTTTTTTTTCCTAACCTATCACAGAGTATAAAATGTATAATTTCTTTTAAAAAATTTGATAGGGTCAATAGTACAAATGTAGGGTCAGTCTTAAATAGTGAATAAGTCAATGGGACACCAAAAGGCACTGTGTGCTAAAAGCAAGCAAAGCTCATTAAAAGTGAACACCTGCTTAGGACTCTATAATAAACCTGCTCTGCCATCATGCACACACCTTTCATCCAATGACCTCAAAGCAAGTGCCCAATATGAAGCATGCCTAAACACCTCTGTGAAGTATTAATATCCTTGCTTCCCAGAAGGGTAACTGAAGCTTAGAGCAACTAATTCATCTACCCTTGGTCACATGCGAGTCAGAAAGACGTTGGGTAGAGAATCCCAAATTCTGGCTTCAAGTGACACAGAGTAATGCCATTTCATGCAGCTGGAACAACAGTGAAAATGACTTTACAAATATTATGGCAAGCTGCAGAAGGGAGAGAGAGAGAGAGAGAAGTAAAATTTGCCTTAGGCACTATCAGCAATAGATCCACCTGCATTTTTTCCATTGATACATGGTATGAAGCATATTCCTGTACTTCACTGGAAACTTTATATATGCTAAATACCCAGATCTCACATTTTTATAGTATGGTTAGCGAAATTCCATTCAGTGTATATGAGAACCCATTAGTACACGAGGAATAAATCCAATACCACATGTAGACTGTATTTAGTTTATCAAAGGAAAGTCAAAGGTCCACACAACTGAACTTTCACTGCATAGTGAATGTTTAAAATCAAGTACCTATTGTGTGGACCACTCTGTGGCACCAACATGCCATGTGTTTAGTTGCTTATATACTTGTTTCTTTTTTTCAGTCTGGTATAAACACTATTTTTAAATCTTTAAAACAAGCATACCAGGGCCTTTCTGATCCTTTTTTTTTTTACATTCTGAGTCTTTCCATAGTCCATACAAATTTATACTATATTAATGAGATATCCTGAAGTGATTTAAAATAAATTTCAATGATTAAGACAAGTAACTCCTAGTTTGGGTTTTTTGCTTTTAAAGAATGGAGGTATGCAAGATGAGGTCAAAAAGAATAGGATTAACAGGCTTACCGCATACAAAAACAACCCCTAAATCACAGAAAATGTTTAGAGATCACTTAAATCTATTTGCCTCTTCTGGAAGTCCAGAAATAAAATGTATGGATTCTTCATGTATACTCACTCTGATTCTGACTTCATTCCTCCATAATAGTTTATAAAGCTATGTCTCCGATAAGTTGTTATTGAAAACCAACATTGCACATTACTATGACCCAAACTGTCTAAAATTTGTATTAGAAAATGAATCAGAAGTAAAGAATGAATAGGATTCTTGAAGTTTTAGATAGAGTCTTATGCTTTTAAATTATAAAGCACATTTTGGCTGATATCTCTTTACAGACTCTTTGATTTTTACATTTCTAACAACTGCTGTAATCTCATTTTAGTACCAATCATTCACATTCACACTAGACTATTGAAATTGCAAAAAAAAAACAAAGAAAATTGACTATCAAAATCACCCCAATCCAATCTCTACAATTTACAGTGGAGGAAACAAGCCAAGGGTTTTAAACCAAGTTAGTGCTGGGCCTAAAGCCGGGGTTCCACTCACCAACAGATTCACCAGGAAAGCCTATCATAGATTCTTAGACTAAAAATGGCTCCAGTTGCTAATATTTATTAAAAATAATTTTCTGTGTCTTCAAGTTAGTCAAATACAATAGCTGAAAATCAAATATTTTATCTAAATCAGGTGAATAGTCCCATCCTTAGACATTCAAAATCCATAAATCCTGATTTATTTCCAGAAAGTAATACTAATTCCTTTCTGCAAGTGTGTATGGGCTGTGGCTAATGTGGCCAGCATCATTACAAGTCAGAATGATTTAGTCAATTAACTCTATAGCATATAACAAAAAGACTTCAAAAGCCCAATAATAGCCTCACTTAGTTCAAGCAATCATCAACACAGCAGATCCTAATATATTTGTTTATTCAATAAATTTGTTCCTGAGAAGGCCCAGGTACAGTGAATTTTTTTCTTAACAAGTCATGGTTTACAGATACTAACTAGGAAAGCTAATTCTTCACAAGAAACCTGTGTGGATTCTTTTCCAAACAAATGACCTTCTATTTTCTTTCTCTTTCTTTTTTTCAGATTGTATGTGCTGTATGTAGAAGGGGCAACTTTCCTCCTTTCTCTGTATTATTAAAAGTGAAAAAAACCCACCATGGAGGAGAGTGATATAGCCTGTTTATTACCCTCTTAATTTCTGGGACTAAATTCTAATCTTTGACTTGGGGGTGGGACCTTGGGTTTTGGACCAAAGTCCACAAAAAGTAGTAAGGAATGAAAAGCAAGTAATGCTAAAGACAACACAACATAGAAAAACAGCAACAAAAATTCCTGGGGACAGGAAATCAATGGATCACAATTCTAAACAAATTGGTTTAGTCTCCAGCTAATTAACTTGTCAAGCAGATCTCTAAACCAACTGAATTCATGGGAGAAAGAGGTGATGTAATAGGAGATTTGGAAACATTTACCATCCGAAAAGGCTAGGCTCAGACCACACACACCTCTCCCCACAGCTTTCAGTGGGTTTAAGCTTGGCTTAATGGGTGCAAAGGACAGTTTCTACCAGACAGACTTGAGGAAGAGACTGTTCTCATGAATTCCAAATGCTCAGTCTCCATGGAAGAGGCTACCTGGACACAGGCATTTCCCAAGAGAGAATATATCCTCTACTCCTCTTCATTAGTAACACCCCCCACCGAAACAAAACAAAACTTCTAGCCATCCTGAGAACTTTGGGGGGACTTTTATGGGGTAAAGGAAAAGAAGAGGGGAGCAGGAGAGTGTGAGAAACTCTTCTTGTCTACAAATGGAAAACAAACCTAAAAAGCTGGATCAAAGAAAGAAAGGGGGATGGGGGAGAAGGGCTGCTTAATTACAAAGACACCCTTTTAAAGAAGGCGCAGGCCCTGGGAGAGGGCTCTTAGGAGAGGCCCAGAAGCAGATGTACCCGCTTAGCATTCTGGCACTCAATGGGACCTCAAAGTCAAAGCTTCCATTCCTCTGTCTTCCCATTAGACAATTCCCAAAGCATTTGAGAATCAGCTTCGTTCGGTTCAAAACTTGAAGAAAACCAACCTTAAAAAAAAATGCCTTGTTTATGCACTAGTTTAATAAACCTTATTTCATAAATGTGTTAAGTTCTAAATCAGAATCAATATCAAATATGAGTTGTCACATTCTCTTTCTATAATGTTTTTTATTTGGTAAATGGATTTCCAATGTCCATGTAAAGCTTACTGTGCATACACTAAGGTAACAGGTTTAATTTGCATCTTGACTGTGAAGTTATAAAAGTTCTTCCAATTTTACAGAGACATAAACTTTTCTTAAGAAAGGAGTAACTTAAAATTAAACATGTTGTAGTGCCAGAAAGTGTCCGTAAATGACACTGGGCAAACCCATACAAAATAGCTGGAACCTGACTTATCATCTCTAAATAGATGCAACTACTCTACAACCACCTGGCTATTAAAATGTCTCAGGCCAGTTTTAAAATGTAACTTGGTCAGGCCAGCTTTTCCCTCCCTGCTGATCTGAAACAAGATAGCCTTTAAAGTTGTCACCTTGTAAAGTTCCTTCTCTACCTTCCTCCTGCCTTCTTTCTCCCCATTAAAATCAACCAAAGAAATAATTTTAAAATATATGCAAATGACCTGTTCTCTAAAGGATAAGAAATGGATTGGGAATGTCTCCATAACAGAACCAGTCTTATAAGCCTATGGCACTTGCCCAACTGAAGAGAGGTAGGAATAGGAGCAGATTTACCCCATATCCAAAATGGCATTTCAGATTATTTTTAGCTACTAAATGGGGGAACTGAAAGGTCTGAGGAGGCTTCAAAAAATCTGGCTGGGGCAATAACTTTTTACAAAGCCCATCTCAAGGAGACTTAAATACCCTTTGCGCTTCATCAATGAAGACTGTGGTGACTATCTTTCTCTTGGAATGAGAGAAGATTATATTCATAAAAGTTTTCAACTGTCTCCTCACATCCACTCTTCATGGCAGTAAGAGACAAGAACTGAACTAAGTACCTCAAATTGACCAAAAAGTCTTCCTAATACGTATACTAGAGATTGAAAAGGCGGTTTCTCAAACACTTTCCCTTTTCTCCTTCATTAATTTGTATTCAGTCCCTTGCTGCAAATTCTTAGCATATTATTGTTAGGGGCAATTACCGGGGATTGCTCACAGTCCATAAACTGTCACCCACCACACACACTTTCCCTTCTCTTCATTTTCATGTATCCATACAGTCCTTCTTACTGTTAATGTACGAAAGAACAATGGCCCAGGCTCGGATCCTAAAACCACCTGCCTAATCTTGCAAAACAACTTACTAACATCTTCTGATCTTATAAAGCAAATAAGGACAACTCTCTCCTTTGAAAATTCGCTACCACTATCACAACACACAAAATACTCACGCATGCATGCATGGAGTAGTTGCGTAGATTACTCCTACATTTTATATCTTCAAGAATCCATGGCCCTGGGGTCAGGGAGGGTAAGCTCCCACCCCACACCTAAGCATTTAGGAGAAAGCCTTTCAGTTTTCTGAGATAAGGGCATACCTTCATTTCAAAGTAAGGAAAATCTCTTCTTCGTTAAGGTCTTTAGTTCTTTAAGAGATTAGTTCCACGGAGACCTACACGGACCCCAGGAGGTAATCAAGTGCCACCAAGCACTGATACTTTCCAGCATCTCCTTGAAGTAGGACAGGAGAAGAGCCCGAACTTTTAAAACTGATTTAACTCCCTGTACATCCCAGTAAAGTCAAGGCCAGCAGCAAAGCAAGTAGAGAACACACACCGGCATCCCCACAGGCACATATACAGACTCACTCATGCCTAGGGCAAGACCAAGTCCACAACACTGTGGATTCCCTAAATCCCCGCAAAAAGTAACCACAGGTCTCCTACCCCTGAACTCAACGTAGACAAGGTGACGATCTCTGCTCGCTCAAGTGGCTTTGGTCCCAGTCCCAGGCCAGAAGCCAGGGATGGGCAGGGAGGAAGCCCCAGGTCCTGGCTACTCCCCTCCTTGCTGCTCCGTCCGAACTCTTCTTGGTGGCAGTGGACAGGCAGGATACCGGGCCAGAGGGTGGAGCAGCGGATGGTGGGAGGCGAGACAGGCTGGAGGTGGTGATAGTGGGGGAAGGCGGTGAGAACTAAGAGAATAAGAGACGAAAAAGAATGGAGATGAAGAAATAATTCAGGGGTCTACCAGCGAAAGCAGCCAGAAAGCTCCTTGGAAGGAAGGGGCGTGACTGCGATGAAGGCAGCTCCAGAGCAAAGGATGGGAGGTAGAGGAGGGGAGGAACTGGTGGTTTTTCTTCTTGCGGTGAGCAGCTAGGACCGCCCAGAAGCTGGGGGGGGGGGTGTTGGACGATGGAGGGGGCGGAGCGGAGGGCGGGGCCAGCAGGGCGGGAGGCGGGTGGGAGGCCAGAGGGCGGAGGCGAGACGGAGGAGAGGCGACTGGGGGCGGGGAACTTTCGAACAATCGTTTAGCGGGGTTCTAGATTCTAGGCTAAAGCTAAAAGTCTGTGCCTCTGGTCCTTCCCAGAGCAGGACACGACTTGGTTGTCATTGTTAATCCCGACAGTTTGTGAAGGAACTGAGGGATAATTATTTCCGAAGACTACAATAATAATCTATGGCGACAACGGAGCAGAGTCGCGTGGGAGAGTCAGCGCAACTCTCCGCCCCACCGAGGGAGGAAGAAAAACAAATCATAGAAATGTTGAAAAGCGGTTTGTAGAAAGGAGCAGCTTTCCTTGCTTTTCTTTCTTCTCTTCCTTTGATCACCCGGCAGCCTGTTAAAGGCACAGCTCCTCAAGACCTCTCTCTTTTTTCCCCTTCACCCCCTTGCCTCATCTTTCTTAGCCCTTCTTCCCTAGTCTCAGCTACCAGGCTCGCCCTGGATCCGTCTTCCCTCCCGAGGCAGGCCTTTGGGCTAAGAGGACTGGGCGGGGCACAGAGGAGGCTCCTCCTCTTGGGCTGGCTGGAAGTGCTGGCAAGGGCGGAGCAGCTCCTGAGGTGTAAGTCTCACCCACTATTCTGTTGCACCTTTTCATTGGCTGGTTCGGGCCTGGAACTGGGATATGATTGGACCTTGCAGTCGCCAATTTGCCCCTTTGGTCCCATCCGCCCTCAAAATTAATAAAACTAAACAAGAGACTATTGTCTAGCCCGGTTCCCTCCCGGCTTCTTCTGGGAATAGAAAGATGAGACGCTTGCTTTTTGTCTCATGAAAAGATCCGACAGTGTGTCGACCATCTCCAGTACAGCTTTATATTTATCCCTGTCCAGGTCTCTGGGAAGGCATCTTTTCTCTCTTAATTTATTAAACCAGACGTGGTGAAAGTACATGAAGTATCAATGTGGTATTCACATTTCCTGGCTGCGAAAAATTGCTATTGCTTAAATACACTGAAAGTCAAGTACAGCAACATGCAAGGACACACACAAAAATCTACCATTTTACGTCTGGGAAAAGGAAAACACAAAAAGACAGTGGAGGGGTAGCCAAAAAACAAGGAATTTGGAACCAAAGGAAGAATTCACTGTCAGCTCTGGCACTTATTAGATAGTTGTGTGGCTTTTAAATGCCTTAACTTCTCAGCCTTAATTTTCTTATCTGAAAGTACAAGCTATAAGGCATGTCCTATTAACTTATTGGCAATGATGTGAAAATAAAATAAAATGTATGTGAACACTCCATAGGCCACAAAGCATTCTACACATGTATGTGTTTCTACTTGTGTATGACACATAGCGGAGACACATGTCTTTGAGAATCAGATATCCCACTCATCTGTTTTAAATATATACATCCACGGTTGTGTAGGTTCTGTGGTTTTATTTTGAAATGTCAACTTTTTTCTTATAGCTTTGAGAGTGGATATAAAGTTGGCTCCCTACAGTTAGAATAATAAATTCCCTCCCTACCAGGGTGAATGAGTTTTCTTTTTCAAATAATTCTACAGTTGCAACACAATGTAAATGTGTTGTGATGCTGAAAGAGGAAATCATCCTGTGTATCTCCAAAGTGAACTTGACAGATATTAGGGGGACACTTACCGTGGAAACCACCATTCCCTTCATATATCGTAAAAAAAACGCAGAGTTTTTATATTGAATTCATTCCCGTGCAAGAGGGCATCTGATTCAAGTCTGCCTAATGAGAACCTTGAGAGGGACTGTGGATTAAGAAGGACATGTGCTCAAAGGAACACTGTCTCAGGATAAGCAGGGTCTCCAAATATTCCTCTTACTGCAGAAAAAGTAGTGGGTGGATGGCCTGTTGTACAGCGAGCAGCGTGTTCCGTTGGGAGCTGGTGATTCACAGGCTGAAGCAGTGGCAAAACGGATACTGGGTATGATTCACTTTAAGTGTGAAGTGAGGTTATTTGGGTGACTTTTCATGGGGAAGGTGAGGGTTTTTTGAGGTATCTGTTTTGTGACACATGATTATTCTGACCTTATTATTTGGAAGCATGGAGAAGAGAGCTAGAACCAGTGAAAATATCCTGAGGAACTATTACTTATCACAAAGGCAACAGGGAACTTGTTAATATCAACAGTGCTGTTAAAATGGAAAAGGTAAAACATGCACATGGTAAAATGAAAGTAAAACAGTAAGGAAAGTGTCCACGGCCAGTGGGGTCAGGACTCACAGTATACCTTGATTTTATTTACTTAATAGTATATCTGAAATGTTCTTTCATCTCCGGAAAGCTACCTTTACCCCTTGTTTGTAATGCAGCATGTCATTGCAAACGTTCAGAAATTCTTCTGCTCAGTCCCCTCTTAAGAGGACACTTACCAGCTTAAGTCACCACAGAAAATGCCTGGTGACTCTGCTTGTGATATTTTTGTTACTAGCTTTGAAGTTACCTTCAAAAAATTATTTTTTTCCAAAATGCCTTTCCCATACCTAATGGAACTTAAAAGCGAAAATCCCGAAAACACAACTCTTTCAACACCCCTTTCTCAAGCACTGCCTTGGACATGACTCTCAGGCAAATTCAAATTTTGATGGTGATTCAGGCCATGTGTGAGTCATTTTTTTTCTTAGCCTGTGGCAAATAACAGGTTTTTAGGAATCTCTGCTTTCCCTGGGTCTTGCAAGTGTCTTAAGGTCTTAGGTGTTCCTTCTCTCCTGCTCTGCAAGATATTCTCTGTTTTTACTCTGAAAACTTTTCAGTTTGTTTAGCCTGAGTTTGAATTTAAAACTCTGCAATACCTGCTCTACTTAAAAGGGCGGGAAAGGGAGAAAGCAACATCAACAAACATCCATTGAACTGCTATTATGGACAGGACTGAAAAAACAGAAAGACATGGGGCTTGGCTCCTGCCTTCCAGGATATGTACATAAAAAGCCAGCTAACAAGTGTATGTTAAGTGCTAAATGAATGGTATTGACAGTAAAAGCTGTGCATGTTAAGAGCAGGGAGTGAAAACTAGTTCCAGAGAGTGCGTTTATACAGCAAACTGTGCCACACACATTTAACTAATCCCCATAGCATCCCTATGTCTCCATGTCCTCATTATAAAATATGGAAAGCCCTCTGGGGGATACCAGGAGAATTAACTAGTAGATGTAAAACACCTGTGTAAAGACACTGAGTTGCTGAAATGCTGCATGTTAAAAAAAAAATCTTATTATGTGGGAAAAGCTCATTTTAAGCCAAGAACTCAAGATTCTTCATCCCATGATGCATACAACATTTGACCTTCTTGTCAAAATAAAATTCCTCATTTATTTATTTGTTTTTTAGTTTTGAGACAGGGTCTCACTGAATGTAGCCCCAGATGGCCTGGCACTAGACCCACCTGCCACTTGCAGGTGGATTTAAAGGTGTGTACCACCATGCCTGGCCTGCACAGTGCTTTGATTATACTTAATGCCAATATGATGATGGAGCCTTCCAGGAAATAGAAGGCAGGACTCACGTGAAGGGAGCAACTGGATCACTACCATAGGGTCAACACAGGCCCATATTACCAGGACTTTTATATAGCTTTTCAAGAGGAATTAGAAGTCATAGGTATTTCTTGGCAATTTCCATTTTTGAAATTTTGGAGACTAATAAATATCTTAATTGGAAAGTCTGTCTTTTGCATCGAATATTTTGCTTGCCTATTAGAACAAGCAGAGAGTGTGCTTGCAGTCCTTTCTATATTCTCCTTGAAAACCATAAAATCATAGTGCTTTGCATTGAGTGACATTCTCCCCCACCCACCAAGTCGACTGGGAGCATGAAATGAGCACATCTTCCTCTAATTGCCTTGTGAACAATTAAATCATTTAAATGCATTTAGGAACAAAAGCAAAGGCAAGTGCATACAGTAGGGAAAATAAGTCCTCAGGATTGATGTCTTTACACACAGCTCTGCCCTCCCCCCGCTCCTCCAATCCCTCTAGATATATCTGTAAAACGATGAAAATTCACCTTCAACAGGACACCCCCTAAAGTTCGGGCCCAAATTTATTTCTACAGGCCCCAGCCCTGAACATGCAGAAGCCAGCTAATCAGAAAAAAAAAAAAAACAGCTTTATCAGAACAGGGAAGGAGCAAAGGACATACAGGTGATGCAAGCATGAAGTTAAATACTCTTTTATTTTGGATCCCCCCTACCCTTCCCAACCATTTAAACACACACCACACACACACACACACACACACACACACACACACACACACGATCCAGATGCAGGAACTCTGAAGCCTGATCCATGTGTGGAAAACAACAATGTGGAAATTTAGGCAGCAGCCCCAGAACTACACTCCAAGGTTAAGACCTATGCAGCTTTTGGGAACCAAGTTACTCCTGGGGTCCTTGTGAGCCCCAGGATTTTGGAAGTAAATCAGCTGTAGGAAAATAGAACTGCCTGCAATTCTATTCCCCAAGCACCTCCCAAGGTCCTGTTTGAGTAACCTGTGCTCACCTCTTTATGATTTATTCAAGGCTACATTTCAGCTTAACTAAATACCATATCTCCTTCAGCAGTCTGAGTTTCTGCAAAGGTCCAGACTGAACATACCTTACAGTAGGGGATGTTTGCAAATTCTTCAATTAGGTGGACCAAGAAGGATGTGGAATAGCCACTAAAGACTGTACTATGAAAGGTGGAGGGCTGTGAGGGAGACTATATTGCAGTCACCAATAAAAAATTTCCCCGAAAGCCAGAGAGAAACCAAACTCCCTGCACCAGTAAGCAGGCTAAAGGCATAGAGTTAGCCGGATTTAAAGGAAGTTCATCATCTGACATTACCCTTTCCAAATAAACTTGATGGATTCAGCACTCTTTGTAGCTGCTAGAGTGCTTGTTATTCTAGTTGTAAGGGAAGAAGGCTATGAATGGAGTAGAGATTTCTATTCCCTAACTTTGATCAGTGCATTTGGAACTCCAGGGAGAAGGCAGGTCAGTGCCATTCCAGTGTGATTTAGAGTAGGCCTACCTTGAAGGCCCCAATCAGCCTCCTTTTCAGGTCTGCCACTGTCCTGTGAAATTCGCACAAGAAGTACCCTTGTTAAAGTGCAAATACCTAACTTGAGAAGGGTTAAATAGTAAGCTATAATTGCAAGGTCTGGTGGGAAAGGCATAAGGACTTTCATAGTCACTCAAGCCTTGATTCCAACACAAGTCCATGGTTTAACGAGGAGGTAAATTACTTAATCATCCCACACTGCAACTTCCTCATCTCTAAATCCGGGCAAATATTCTCTGCCAGAAGGGTTTGCTATGAGAAATAACTGAAATTCCATAATTTGAGGTCCCGTCATGATGCCTGACATGATGCCTGTCATTTAACCCTCCCATATTCAATCTCTGTAGGACATTTCAGGAGTTGTTCAGTAGTTTCCAGGGGCTAAAAGCACTTAACAGTAACGCTCAACCCAACTCATTCTTCTGTTATAGCCCTGATCAGCAAGGCAGATGGAGGTTAAACACCAAAAAGTCATTTCTTTTGACTTTATTCTGTTGTTCACTTTCTGTGTGACTTTGGGTAAGTGTTGAGTCCCCATTTCTTCAATTCTAAATTAAGGAAACTAGGCTGGGAAGATGACTCAGTGGGTAAAGTACCTGCTAAGCAACTGTGAGGACCTGAATTTTGATTCGCAGAACCTTTGTAAATCTGGACATGGTCCCCACACTTATATGCATTTGGAATTCCAGCATACCTACAGCAATATAAAAGGCAAATACAGGAGAATCCCTGGAAGCTCATAGACCAGCTAGCTTTGGTATGCAACACTGAACAAGAAAAGATCCTGTCTCAGACAAAGTGCAAAGTGAGGATCCACAGTCCAGGTTATCCTCATACCTCCAGAGGAACACCATGGCACACACACATATGTGCACTCACATGCTTATCACACAGACACCACAAACACACATACACACACATCATAAAAGCACATATGCACTAAGATAAAATGTGGATACCAGTAACATCTATTTCAGTGTATGGTAGCAAGGATAAAATAATATTCATACTCTAATATTAGAATATGGTACAGGTACAACTATTTGTAATAGCATGTACAACAGTTATCTCTCTCTCTCTCTCTCTCTCTCTCTCTCTCTCCTTCTCTTTCTTCCTCCCTCCCTCTCTCCCTCTCCAGATTCTGGCTTTGTAGCTCAAATTTGCCTCAAACTCATGTTCTGCCGTGTACTCCTGTGTGCTGAAAATACAGGTGAGCTACCAAGCCTGGGTTAAACTTTATTATCTGTGTTGAGTAGTTTCAACTCTAAAGCAATAAATGATTTTAGTGAGAGTGTTGAAAATCTTTAAACATGCCAGTTATCAGTTCTTGGATTTGTGATTAGACTAAGAAATTTAAGGCAATGCTGAGACAGCTGTAGAATTCTCAGTTCCACACGTTGGGCCTCCTCTTCCCAAACTTTTCACACTGTTTTGACCCGACCTGAGTGGAAACATAGAGTCCAAAAAGGAGCAGATATCTCTGGCATATTAGAACATCTGTGTTGTGCACGTGGGCCTGATATACTCAGAACTCAGTGTCTTCTAATTCCCTACTCTATCCCTACCTTAAAACCCTTGACCACACCATACTTTCTGTCTGTGACACAATGTCTACCTCCCGTCCCTCTTTAGTGTTCATTTTTCCACCTTTTGTTTCTAACCTAGTCTTGTTTCACAGGCCTCGTTTTTAGTGTCACTCCTTTAACTCTCCCTCAAGCAGCAATGCCCCCTCATCTCACATTTCTCTTTAAACATTCATGAGAATTGTGTATTCCAATATACTATAATGGAAGTTGTTTTCATATATAATAAGATTTAAAATATTTAATGGGTAAGTCATTTGTCCTTCAATGTAGACAATGGTCGGTCCAGAAAGAAATTTTATGCTTACTCTGAAGCTTCATGTACACATCTGGCTCCCTCTTTCACAACCTTTCAAGAAGTTCAAGTCGATTATTTCTTTAGTGGTATTCCTGTACATCTAAATGGAAATATTAGGATATAGATGATCCTTAAGTTGGTTTGCAACTGTTGACTGCCAATGCTGGTCAGCATGCTAACAATTTTTCTGAATGCTGGGATAAGAAGTTATATAACAAATGCTATCCATCTCTCAGTTCTTTGATCATACTCTATAATGGGAAGTTTTCAAGTATACACAGAAATTGTGGGAGTGAATGAAGGAGAAAATGGAATGTTTGGTACTTAGCAAATGAACAAGGATATGAATGCTAAGGAGATGATTAAAGTGTGACTGACTGGTTGCTCAATACCTTTGGTAGAGAGAAGACAGTTCCAGGTGACTTAATGTATCATTATTTACAATACTGCCATCAGGACTGTACCATAGGAATACATTGTCCAAGAGACTTCTAATAAAAGAGCAAGAACAAAAAGATGCAGAATCACATAGAACGGTATTGAGTTGCACACATCCAAAATGGTTGTGTGAAATTCGATAAGTCAATATAACTTTTCAAGTCTCAATTTGCTAACCTGTTCTTTTACAAATGTTTATTGAACATCCTCTGTGCATTACACAAAGTTCTGAGTGGGATGATTGGTGAACACAACATTAAGATCCCTGTTCTTATGGAGCTTATGTTTTAGAGAGTTATTGGAAAGGAAGGCACAGAATTACAGATTTATAAGAATTCGTGATATTGTCCTTACACTCCTATAACACAGTGGATTCTAGAGTAGCAATGTTAGTACTAGTAGTACTAGTACATTTTAATATAACAATCATCACCGTGTTAAAACTCAAGCAAATCCTGATAATTCCTGTACAAGGGACAATAAGCGCCTGAAACAAAGTACTTGACATTCTTGCAATATAACAATAGCAGATGGTTTGTATGGATTTTTCTGTCCTGAGTGTCTGCTTATGTGAGTGTTTTTTCCTACTATGATTTCCTCAGTAACAGCTGTTTGTATGGTAAAATCGAGCCGAGGGTGAGTCTCAGAAATAGGTTTTACCTCTATTTGGATGAAATTTCTTCCCTCATGTCAGGTCTCTTGGATCAAAGAGCATGAAAGAAGTCATGTCATTTCCTACAACCAGTCTTATCAAGTGGCACTAACCAACCAAACATTTCTCACAAGCTTGATGTCTCATTCCTGTAGCACTTTTTAATTTTCTAAATTTTGCTTCGTATTGTCATATGTTTGTGTATGGTGTTCATGGATGTGCATGTTCCATATGTGGAGGCTAGAGGACAATTTTGTGGAGTAGGTTCTCTCCTTCCACCTTTACGTGAGTTCCAGAGATCCAATTCAGGTTGCCAGACTTCTACTGCAAGTACTTTTATTATTCACTGAGCCATCTCACTGGCCCTCATCCCTCTCAACTACAGTCTTTTTAGAAGGATACAGGGTCAAGATGGGAGGAGAGGGAGATGTAGCTCCTTGCTTCTCATGGTTCATTATTTCCAGTTTGATTGTTTAAAATTACATTTTTACCTCCCTGTAGGACAAGAGAACCATGACTCATGTTTCACAAGTTATGTGCTTAATTTCTCCAAGTGTCATGTTTCATGCACTATCATGTTTCCAGCATTTCAATTACCACTTCCCTCCTCCCACAGGAGTAAGGTCAGCATTAGGTGAGGGTGTTCAGAGGGACTGAATGCTGTGGGTGAGCCTCTTCTGTCCTCCCTGGCTTCCCCTTCCTGTAGGCTTCCATTCTCATCTGAGTTCCTATCTTGATCAGATTACTTATGGAACTGCTATGCAGCAATTCTTTGTACCGCCAGCTAGACTGTGAGTTCCTCTAAGGTGCTGGTCAGTATCTGATTAGCTGTTGTATCTCCCACATCTGGCACATGTTATATCTTGCATGTACTAAAAAAAATCAGTAGGGGTTTTGAAGGAATTACGTTTTATGAAAACACAGATTTATGTGTAACTGAGTAGTTTTTATTCTTTGCATTTAAATGACAATCAAAGCAACTGCCCTCACCATGAGTCGCTAAAGCTATTCCTCTGGAGCACTCCCTCTCTGCCTGACATGAAAACTCCACAAAGTTGCCCTGACTTAGTCTCAGTTGTTTTCCCTGGTTGACCACAACGTTTTTGCAAACCCAACTCTCTGTTTCCTCCGAACACAGACTTTGGATTCAGAACTGTTTCAGTTTAAAAGCCTTTTTCATTCCTAGTCCTCTGAAATGCTGATTTTTTTCCCTGACATTACCATCATCCTTGCACATTTACTTGTATTTCATCCCTTCAACTCCAAACTGATTCACTTTTTCCAAGAATGTAATCTTTATTAGCCATCTCCCTACCCTAGTGGGAAAGTAGTATTTGATTTGCAATATAGGAAGAAGTTATTTAACAGGTAAATTGTTACAGTCAGATAGGAAAAAGTTGCGGTGTTGTATTGCACAGTAGGATGACTATAGTTAACAGTAATGAATTATATATTTCAAAATTATTAGAAGATTGTTGAATGTACTTACCACAAAGAAATGGTACTATATGAGGTGATAGATAAGCTAATCTCTCCGCTTAGAGTATTAGATAATAATTTAATATATATTCTAACAATCTAATAAGTAATAAGCTAGCGTATATGTATGTCACATTGTATTCCATAAATATGTACAATTAGGATATATGATTAAAAACAAAACTAAAGTCAGATGTGCTAGTGTACAACTATATCCTAGAACAAGGAAGTTGGAAGCAGGAGAATCAGGAGTTGCAGGCCAGCTTGAGCTACATTAGCAAAAGCTTATCTCAAAAAACAAAACAAACAAACTGAACTAATACCAGAGAGATTTGACTGTCTTGATGCTACTTACAAGCTGTGCAAACTTAGGCAAGTAACTTAACCCTTCTGAGTCTCAATTTCTTCATCTGTAAATCTAATAGAATAATCACTGTCTTGTATCTCACTGTCTTGCTCTAAGCTTCAGATCAAACAACGGTTAAGAAAACACCTTGGAAAATGAACTCAATGGCTATTTTCTAGACACCTGTGGTTAGTGTGACTGCCACCCACACTGTCCCTCCCTCCCCTCCCCTCCCAGTTAGGCACCAAGGATTGATCCAGCCTTAAACCCCCTAGCCCCGGGCTATCACTGGGTGGGGGAAGCATTGTTCTTCCTATCTTGACAAGTTGATCTTGGCTTAAGACTTGTTGCCCTCAGGTCTTTTCAGTCAACATCTGGGACAGCCCTTCCTTCACTTTTTCAAAGGCTTATTATCAAATGCTCTTTCCATGCTGTGTTGCTTCTACCTTCCAGCTTGCTTTGTCCTCCCTACTGAAAAGTGGTTCTCCTGGGGGAAGGGAAAAGGGCACATTTCCAACCTCCTCATCTTCTGCTTGAGAACTCCCAGGGTCCCCAGACTCCAATTTTTCAGACACAATTCCTTAACATGCACCAAGGTTTACCTTATGAGGTATTTTGATGGATCCCAGGCAGGTAAGTTATATTTTGCAAAAAATTTCATTTATTCCCAAAGTGTGACCCCCCACTGTTGCTAATTACAAAACCCAGGACTTTGTCTGACTTTGTGGTCAAAAAACACCCTCAGCATTTGCCTGCCCTTGACCTCATCTTCCAGACTGCACTTGGGCTGCTCTCTAGGCCCCTGAGGGAGTTCCCCAGCTTTAATTTGGCCAGATGCTCAGTGTCCGGTTTAAATCCCACTCACTGGTTTATGTGTTCCACTTTGTGTAGCTTTTGCACAGATGCTTAGATTCACTTACTGTGGCCTCTCTCTAGCTAGTTCTCCCCGCTTGTTTGCTAGTGTGGTGTCAGGCTTGGTGTTCTCATTCTGAATCTTTTCAACATTTACTTCAGACTTCCACTGCCAACGTTACCTTGTTGCTCTCACCATACTAGGTAGTCAGTAAGCATTCTTCAAGTCAAAATTGAATTAAAGTTTAAACAATTGCCGTCATCTTGAATAGGGATGAGCTAAAGATTGCTTCCAAGTGGTTGCTTTTTGGGTAACCCCTTTCAAAATTGTTTGCTTTAATTATTTTCAAAAGTCTGTTAGGAACAGAAACTGTGATAAATTACAGAAATGTTGCTGACAAAGTATTTAGTAACTGGCTCTTTACAGAGAAGATTTTCCTGAACATCTTCAGGACGTTTGAAGTGGTTTTGACCCTCTCACCTTCTCTTCCAAGGTTACAGGAAATTTCTGACTTGTTTATCACCCCATTTTACTGTCTCTTCTCGATTGCTAGTCTAGCCATGAAGAGTTTAAAAGGTTTCTGTCTGCCCCTGAACTCAAGTTTCATTTCTTTCCCAGGGAAAAAACTAACTTCCTTTGGAAAGACCAGCTCCCTGCCTTCCACCCCTCCTGCTTCTAATTAATGTCCCTTTGACTTTGGTGGACACTATACAAAATGAGAACTCCTTGCTCATGTTCAGAGTCTCAGAAAAATGCTCAGAGTAATTTGAAGACCGAGCAGATGTTAAATATGGGGAGGTTTTTGCAGAGAACTAAACCATGGAGACACTTAAAATCCCCTTGCAAATGAAGACTAACTCTGTTTCACCCAGAAGGTGATTTATTTCCATAGCTCTTTGGAAGAAGGCAGGATCGGTTTACTGGGGCTCAGCTTACTCAGCAGAAGGGTTAATCTCCTCTGTTAAAATGTAGTTTCTGCTGAATTTAATCTTATTTTCATTGGTTTTCCTTGTGCACTACGTTCATAGCAACCTAGCATGAGCCACACCTAGTGAATACTGCCCAGCTCCAACAACGAATATTAGCACTTAGTTCAAACACCAACACTTACTAAAGGATTAGTAGATACCTAACATGAGATTGGTGCCATGAAATCTCAACTCAGACCCAGGTGTCACTACAGAGACAAAATACTTCAACAAGTAACTATACAGGGTGTTCAGTGAAAGAGTTCGGATGAGTGAATTGCTTCCCTTTCAGAGAGTCTCTCCTGATGGTCACATATGTACTTTTCACATTCTTTTTATTATGGACGCATGTGCACTATAATCTTCTTTTCTATAATAAGGATGTGATGGTAAATAGCAATATGAACTCTAACCATCAGGGTGCATAGTAGGTAGTTATTGAAGATTCCTTGAATGAATAAAGTGATTAGAGGACGACACTGAAATTCATGGACTATGTTGGGTACTTTAGCATGCTGAGTGCTTTGAAATGAAGGAGGCTGGAACTCTTCAGAAATCAAGTCTCCCTCTTTCTCTCTCTCTCCCCTTATGTGTGTATGTGTGTGTGTGTGTGTGTGTGTGTGTGTGTCTCCTTTTCTTGTACATTCCAATCGTTCTTTCCTCAGAGTGAATCATGAAAACCCCAATTACCTTTTCCCAAAAGAGTTACAGAAAGTCTGCAATCTTTATCCTCTCCCCCAAACAAATCATAGAATCTAGAAAAAGGTCATCTTCTCCTTTGTCTCATACTTAAAAGTTAGGATTGCTGCATAGAGAGAGGAAGAAAATTATGAATAGACAGGCCTTGTTGGGTTTCCCCCTCAGCCTGTCTCCAGATCATTCCTTTTTGTCCAGTTCATTTCTACATGGATAAATATTCTTCATTGAATCTAAGCATAGAAAAGAATTTCCCTTGGATCTTTGGTTCTTCATGTCTGAAAAACTTGACCTTGTAAACTTTGATTCAATAAATTGGTTATGTCTTTCATTAACTTGTCTTCTGGTATAACTGTCAGCTGTGATGCTTATGATGGGTGAGGAAAGGTTTCACATTTTTCTGCTTCTACAAGTACCATTAGCAAAAATATAATGAAAAAGATCTGGTTTGTTGCACAAGCCAGTAGCCTGGCCTGACTGTAGCAGAGAGTTTATGTGGAGGTTTGGAAAGGATCAGTTCAGTTAGGTGCGGTAAGAACAAATTACTGGCAAACTTTACTGCCACCTAGAACGATTGGAACTTGCTCATTAATAGGTTTTTGAGGTCATGCAATGTCTTTGGTGAATACATGGTGTTTAGGTGTAGAGCAAGCCTGACAAGCACCAAGTCTGATTTTCTTATTTTATCACTCCCTATAGAATACCCTAGCAATGTTGCTGTGTCAAGAATAGCAAAAATGTACCAAAAGGGCACATTTAGTCAGTGGTCAAGCCTATGAAAATGTTTCAAGGATACTTGACAGCTATTTCCTAATGAAAAAACCACGTTTGTGCTGGTCTTGAGGATTCAGAAGTCAAGGATCTTTTCTGAGACAGGATCTCATGTATCACAGGTTGTCCTTGAATTCACAATGCATCTGAATATGATCTTGAACTCTGGTTCTCCTATTTCTTTGCTTCCTGGGGACTGAGGTTATAGGGTCCAACACCACACTTGGTTTATGCAGCGCTAGAACTGACCCCAGGACTTCGTGCATGCTAGGTAAGCATTCTACCAACTGAGCTACATCTCAAACCCAGAAGCCAAGGACTTTTTATTGTCTCAAAGAATGACAGGGAACACAGTGAATACTAACTCCAAAATCAATACCACCTCCTAGATTTCTTATAAGATTCATGTATGAAACTGTCTGTTGTAATCCCTTCTGGAACAATAGAATGAATAAAGCAGAATATATCTTATGCCTCCATAATTATTCATCATTGCCATCTGCTTTCATCTGTATCTTTCACCTGTATCTTTCATTTCATATGAATGAATGATGTGACCATTGACCTGATTACCTAATTACTCAAGCCAGAATCACAGCAGAATTATAAGAATTTGCCCTCTCCCCAACCACCCATATTGAAGAAGAGGAACCTTGCTTTCTGTGACACAATTTGGGAAATAAAGAATGGGGATAAATAGGAATGGTACATGAGGAATCTTTGTTTTAAAGATTCTTCGAATATCTTTTAACCAAAATTATTCAGTGGTTCAAAATGCAATACTTCGGCACTGTGATTTTTTGAGTTCCACCACCAATGCTCTATTTACAAGTCTTAAGCAGTGCTCCATATTTCTTTCAGGATTAAGCCAAAGTCAGTTTGGCTTACAGGCCTTATTTCTAGATTATTGTACTCTTCTCCCCATCTCATGCTCTGTGCTGTATTGACACAGAACAGTTATTTTTAAATGTCTGCTCATGCTCCAGTGCCATTACACATATTACTCTGTTTCCGTCTGTCTCTCTCTCTAAATTCTTATAATTTCTGCTAAATCTTTCTTCAACCATCCTAGTGTGGGCTAGATGTTCCTCTGTTGCCCCTATGGAATCCTGACAATACTTTGAATATAAACCTAATCATATTCTGTTAAATTATAATGATATATCTCTCTGTACTTCTAAACACACAATGAGTTTTTTGAGGGAAGTGGCCTATGACTTTTTATTTCCCTATAAAAATATCTACATATAGTGCATGTGTAACAAGATTAGATGAGTGAATAATTAGAAAATATTCACGTTGATAAATTAAGTCTCAACATCATATTCCCACATGGAGAACTGGTTGATAGATACAAAAAGCATAAAGTTTACAGATATCTAAAATTCTGAAGTCTTGATATGTCGATGTTATGGCAGAAGAAAAATGTCAGATGTTTCCACAGAAACTTCTCTTTGTTATAGACAAAGCAAGCTTTGGCACTGTAAGAATCTAGATTCTGGTAGAGAAATACTACAGTCCAATGAAACAGTTAACTTCCTGATAAACTGGAGGATAACAGGATGCTAGGAGTTAACTAAAGGCTACTGCTTACCAAAGGAAAACAGACTTTCCTTTAAAAAAAGAAACAGACCTTAACACTTTCATTTACAAAAAAGATCTGAGTTTTAGAAAGAACTATCAACAACCTTCCCCTTTTTCACAAGCCTGATGACTCTCATTCTTTAGTATCAGATACAAAAACCTGTGGGACAGTATGGCAATGCAAGCGAGGCACTGACTATCTGATACGATGCAATGTGAATAGATTTTAAGTTCTTGAGGACTGGGGTATGTCATACAGTAGTCACCCCTTATCTATGGATTTTTCTTTGCTCTGATCAATCATATGCCAGAACTAACCTAAGGGAGAGAAGATTTACTTTGGCTCACAGTTCAGAGCATACAGTCCATTACAGTGGAAAAGGCGCAAATGACTGAGGCAACTTGATCCAAAGCTATGGGAATGTGAGGTAACAGTTACTTCCTGCTTAGTTAATCCAAAAGTGGGAACCAGAAGTGAATACATTTTTTAAAATTCATTTATTTTTTAGCCTCTTTTGAGACAGGGTCTCCCTGTAACCAGCTTCCTGGAATGTGCTATGTAGACAGAATTCACAGAGATTCACCTGCCTCTGCCTCTAGACTGCAACCACACACAGCATGTGAATGCATTTTTCAAGTCACCCTAATACTCTGTCCCCACTCCATTCCCAACCAAACCCATGTTTTCTAGCTAGGCCATACTCCCCCCCCCCCAATAAAACCTTCAGCATTACCACATGAAGATCAATAGTAAAAATATATGAGCATATGGGGGACACTTTACATGTAAGCCATAGTATTATGCCTAATTCATAAATGAAATTTTGTCATAGGTGTGCATGTGTAGGAGAAAGGACAGAATATATAGGGTTTGGCTCTATCTGTGGATTTATGCAGCAACTGACATTCTTAGAATGTATCTTCTAGGGTAAGAGATTGATAATATACCTGTTTGTACGTCATCCCATAAAACTGTGGGCAGAATCTTGCCTATAGAAAAGATTCTTTCCATAGAGCA
This sequence comes from Eospalax fontanierii, assembly GCA_035773235.1. NCBI lineage: Eukaryota > Metazoa > Chordata > Mammalia > Rodentia > Spalacidae > Eospalax > Eospalax fontanierii. The sequence continues at coordinate 99,573,507 of CM069525.1, forward strand.
TGTCAAATGACACAATGTGGTGTTGAAGAATGACTACTGGACCAGGAATCAGAAAAATGTGAGAAATTAGCTCTAACTTTGATATCATCCTGCTGTCTGTCCATGGGTAGGCCATTATTACATTTCTTTGACTCTCTGTTTCCTTTTCTTGACAATTAGGATGTCAGTACGTTCTTCACAATGTTGTTATGATATGTGTTGCATCACACAAAAAGCACATGTTGAAGAAATGTCAAGTGAGACTGTGGAAAAGAACATGAAGGGACTCAGAACCTCTACCCCAAAATATTCACCGACTGTGAGCCAGTCAGTCATCTGAGATACGTTCTGTTTAGAGTTAAGGACTTTTTGATCACAGAAATACCCTTTGTAAAGATAAACTGCTGCCTAGGCATAGTAGTATAGGCATACAGCTCTAGCACTCAGGGTGCTGAGGTAGCAGGATTATAAGTTTGAGGCCAATCTGGGCCACGTTTGAAGTACTAGGCCTGCCTATACTACCTAGTGAGACCCTGCTATGAGAAACAAAGATGAAAATATAAACAAAGCTGGATGTGGTGACAAAGACAAAAAAATTCCCTTGCTACTCTAAGAGGTCACACCTCAATGTAATATACCTTTTATTAGTGAGTATTTTACAACCTAAGTTACCAAGTTAGTGAAAACAAGAATGTGAGAAGTAGCTAATACGAGGTAGGAAGAAGGGAGAATGTGGAACATCATACAAAATGAGGTCCTGGGAGCAGAATATAGTTGAGTTGCAGAGTTCTTGCCTAACATGTCCACGGTCCAGGATTTCATCCTCAACACTTCAAAAACAAATGTTTCTCTAATTATAAATATGAGAGTGAAATAAGAACAAATGGGGCTGACTTCATAATTTGTCAAGGTTCTATCATGTGGTAGTAAAGATCCAAGGCATAAGGCCTAGTTTCTGTTACTAAGGTTGACTTTTGTGAGTGGGGTGGGAGGGCACTAGATAACTATATATCAAAACCTGGCTAGGCAAGTGCTTTGCCATTGAGCTAAATTCTTAGTCTAGAGATTGACATTTATTGGTCTTACATGTGTGACACACACACACCATAAATCAAGAGGTGAATGCTTCATATTGTGACATAAAATGAACTGTGCATTTTATTAAATTCTGGGAATGAAACAGTGCCACAGTGTGGTCTCTGAACAGAGTTTCATAGAGTGTATTTGGAGTTCTTTATTTTAGAGCAGCAGAAATATTATTGGATATATGAATTCATTCACCAGGAAAGATAAGGTCAGGAAACAAAATGAAAGCTACCCAGGAACTTTTCCCCTTCCCCTGGGCACTCTAGACAATGAGTGAGTAGTGTGTGAATGACTATATTTCTGAATAAATATGAAATGGTCAGAAATGCAAGGAGACATCTGGCTTTTATGGTATCCATATTCTCCACATTCATGAATGAATAAGACAATATAGATGAAGTTGGTAGGTAAGTGGTTGGTAAGAGGCATCTGTGGGTACCCTATGCATGTCGTACCTCACCGTGTAAAGCTGAACACTCCTCTGAAGAAAGTAAAGGACATGTTTTATATTACACTTTCTTCAGGATCTAGCATAGTGCCTGGCTATTAGTTGTTGTTCAATACATATCTTATGTATGCCCAAATAAAAGCTTATTTTTTCATTTCTAGGCCTGCCATCACAAAGTAACAGAGAATATTTGCCTTAAAGCAATAGAAATACATTACTTTACAAATTTGGACACCAGAAGATGAAACCCTGGGTGTTCTCAGGGCCAAGCTCTCATCAAAGCCTCTGGGGGAGGCCTTTTTCATGCTCTTTATACTTTCTGGAGCCTCAAGTATTCTTTAACTTTAGCATAACTCCAAACTCTGCCTGCATCTGTACAACAGTTTCTTTTTTAATATTTTGTTTATTATTTTTATTTTATGTGTAGTGTTATGCCTGCATGTATGTAAGTGCACCCATGTCATGCAGAGGTTGGAAGAAGGTATCAGATCTCCTGGAACTGGAGTTATTGATGGTTGTTAGCTGCCACGTTGGTGCTGGGAATGGAACCTGGGTCCTCTGCAAGAGTAGCCACTGATCTTAACTGCTAAGCCATCTTTCTAGCCCCACACTATCTTTCTCTTGGGTGTCTGTCTTCACATGGTATTCTCGTTTTGGGGGTTTGGTCTTCTTAGAAGTACACCAGCCATATTTGAAATAGGGGATCATCTCAATGATTTCATCTTAAGGTAATGTTTTCTTAAAGGACCCTATTTCCAAATGAGATCACACCACAGGAATTGGAGGATTAAGGCATCAAAATATCTTCTTATGGAACACAGTTCAGTCCCCAGCAGGACCCAAATGAACCTACATCCTTGACAGAATATCCTGGTTTGTACCTTGGCAGAATATAAACTTCCTCTAGACTTAGCTGTGACCTTGGTTTCATCCAGGGTGATGTTCTTTCTTTTTCTCCTGCACTTTCCTCTTCTGAGAAAAATCTCTGTATATTTCTAAAAGTTTTTTTTATGATGGTCATTTTTTCAATCCCTTAATTTACTAGAACAAATTGGTATGTTTACCTCCATTGTATAAACTTTGATTATTTTCTTTTTAAAAGTACACTTTTAAAAATTCTTTCAATGTGAGTGTTTATTTTCTCGTTTACAAATCTTGGGCTGGGGAAAAGCAGGACTCTTTAGGAATCAGGAAGACTTGAATGCTGATGGAAAGCAGGGAGAAGTTTCTAGGGAGAAGTTTTATTTCACTCCCATACTCATGATTAGAGAAAAATTTGTTTTGGCGGAGAGGATGGAACCCTGGGTCTTGGGCATATTAGGCAAGAACTCTGCAATTCAACTATACTCTCTGCCCAGGACCTCATTTTGTATGCCGTTCTATGTTCTCCCTCCTTCCTACCTCCTGTAGGCTACTTCTCACTTTGAGTCTTGTGTCATTCTTGTTTTCACTAATATGGCAAGTTAGGTTGGAAAACATTCACTAATAAAAGATATGTTACCTTCAGATATGACCTCAGACTAGCAGGGATTTTTTTTTTGTCTTTGCCTTTACCACCACGCTTTGATTTGCTAGGCTCAGCTAGTATGTCTGCATTCCCTGAGATTCAGCTCTACCTCATGACATACCAGGGCCTTTGGGTTGCAACCAGCAGTCTTCCTTCCACAATTTCACTATCTGTGAGTCTACCAGACTCTCTAGTTCCAGATCAGTTAACGATAAAAAAGGATAAAGGTGATATTTCTTAACCTAGGCCTGCAGACTAACTGAAATCTACACTTTTGGAAATGACTGTAGGTTTATATTAGTTCACTTTGATTCTACAATTGACCAGAGTTGGTGACCTGCAAAAACAGATTTATTTCCTTTCACAGGACCGAAAGCCAAAATCTAAAGCAAAGTGTCAGTAGGGTCAAGCTTCCTGAGGAGGAGGGGCACATCTGTTCCTTGCCTCCTCCAGCTTGTGGTGGCCTTATCAGTCCAATCTTTTCCTCTTGTTCATTGCCTCCTCCTTCTCCTCCTCTGCTTTCACCGTGTGCTTCTTTTAATGATGGTTGCAGTTTGATTTAAGACCCACCTGGACAATCCAAGAAGATCTCCTTATTTCAAGATCCAGAATTAATGGCATCTGTAAAGGCTCTTTTTCTTTTTCCAATTACATCATGTTTACAGATTCTGGGACCAGTCTGTTAATCTATCTTGTAGGAAGCCACTATTCAGTCCCCTGCACTGTTGTTTTTCTTGGGGTGGTTCCATCACATTTTGCCAGATTCTTGAGCATTGTCACAAATGCTTTGTATATTTCAGCTTCAATACAAACTGTTTGCTTCTCGTTTCTAGAAAAGGCCTCACTCTGGAGTCTACAGTAGCCTAAAACTTACTATAATAGGCCAGGCTTGCCTCAAACTCACAGCAATCCTCCTTCCTCAGCCTATCAGATGCTAGAATTACATGCATGATTCATCACGCCTGGCTATCACTAGAGTCTTACTAAGTAACATTACCAATCACATTTTTCATGAGACACAGAGACATTAAGTAATTTGCCTAAGGTCACACAGCTGACAAAGTTAGGATTCTAATTCAGTCAGTATGGCTTCAGAGCTTTTTTGTACTAAAACCTATGATCAAACCTTTTTGTTTTTTACTGTTTAATAAAACATGGAACTTCCATTATCACAAAATATACAGAGCTGCTGAAATTTAACTGAGGCTAAACTCACATGACAATTAAATAAAATGCTTCATATTAGACTAGATCCTGGATAAGAGACGGATAATAAGATGTGGAGGAAATTACTGATTCAGCAGACAAAACCACAAAATATGAGGGAAATTAAATGAAATAGTATACATATAGTGTTATTGCAGTGATGACATATACTGTGGTATGTAAGGAAATAGCTTTATAACTGGGAAATATACACCAAGTGTCCTTAAGATCAATAAATCATGCTGAGTGAAACTCACTCTGAAATGGCTCAGGAATTCAGGTGCATCAAAAGAATTAAGCAAATGGGATACAATGTGAACAGTGGCAGAATGTGATGAAAGAGAATGTGGGTTAGAGCCGGGTACAGCAACTCATGCCGATAATCCTAGTACTTTGGAGGCTGAGGCACAAGGCTTGCCCCAAGTTTGAAGATAGTGAGACCTTGTGTCAATACGGTGTTCTATGTGTTATTTGATTTTGCAATGTTCAAATCTTACCATTATTTCCAAATAAAATAGCTAATTGTAAGTTCTAACTTTTTTCTAGTTCGGGGATAGACTCTAGTACCCTGCATATGCTAAATATATTCTCTAACACGAAACTACATCTGCAGTCCTTAGAACGATAAATTTTATGGAAAAATGTATGGGGCATTCTTTGAGGAAGGAGTGATTCCTTTTGTGTTAGATATGCAAATTGCATGTTTTAGTATCAATTCTCAAATATTTGATATGTTTATTGACTATCTACCAAGTGCTAGACATCACATGTGATATCTTATTCAGTAATTCCCAAAACAGGGGATTACTCATTCCTGATCCTATTTAAGGAACTATGATCCACACAGGTGTATTAACTTGTCTGATATCAAAGAACCACTAAATGACAGACAGTAGGTCAGCTTCCCTACACTTCATTGCTTGCTTTTTATATAATCCTACAGCTGATTCCTGTTAAACATGTCCCATTTCAATAATTTCTGAACATAGAAATGACTATTGCAGGCTGATTTTCTGGCCCAGTTGGCAGAAGATCAAGCATGATCTCTTCTTCCCTGATTCCAGTAGTGATTATAGTTTTTGTCCTAAGAAGTCTGAAAGAGAGAAACCAAGTAAGAAAATAATATTTCTGTCCTTCTTCAATGAATGGAATTAACATTTACACATGAACAGAAGAGGTGTAGTTGTTGCTACATACTATGTTTCTAAATGGTCTGTACATATTCAAGACCAGTAGCTTTATCTGAAGGTGAGGACCCATTTGCTGTCGATCTGCTTAATGTCAGAAGCTGAGATTAAATGTGCTACTTAATTTTATCACAGCATGATAAACCTGTAAAGCTAGTTTCATGTTAAAATATATATCTCTAATTATAGAATAGTTACAATCAGTATGTTTACTAAATATGGTTCCTTAGGCTACTCTGCCATTCTGATACACTTCAATTGGTTTATATGTCATTATTTTTGTTTGAAGAAATGGAGTCTTACTGCTGGGTTCTAATGTCTAGACTCTAGCGATCCTTATACCTCAGTCTCCTGAGTCGCTGGGGTTAAAGCATGCCCAGTTCTGGATATCTCAAATGTTTATACTGCTGTACTGAGTGTAGTAAGGTCATATTCTTGGTATAAACTATGATCTCAAAGACATAAGCAAGCTTGAAAAGTTGGAAGGAAAGAGGTGCAAAAATATTATTACAATACAAGGCGATACTTGGAAAGTGGCAAAAATAAAAGACAATTGGTGCCGAGCTGAAAATATGCAGTGTAGTTTGAATTTCTTAAGAAGGCTTATTCTTGGACAAACTAGACCTTGAGGGATGCATAATGTTCTTGTAATGAGTCATGGAGGTGTGCAGTAAGTGTTTCACGAGTTAGTATTTAATCAGACTGTAAAGCATCTTGTAGGTGCTCGATGAAAATATATGAATGGTTTTTGAGCCAGTAAACTGCATAACAAAAGCAGTGATTGTAGATGTCCTGATAGACAGGCATGAAATGAGCATGGGTTGGCTGCATATTAAACTTATGTGGTAAGTTTTACAAAATAGTGATATCTGGTTTGTAACCTGAGATATAGGCTTAATGTGTTGTGAGGTAGTCTGATCTTTAAAATCATTTGTTTTTTGTAGTTGTGTTATTTTTTTTATTTTTTACTTTAGGTTTTAAAAATGTTTAGACACTGGGTATGGTCGCTCACACTTTTAATCACAGAACTCAGGAGGCATAGGCAGGAGGATCTCTGTGAGATTGAATCCAGCCTGGTCTACAGTCTACATAGAGAGTTCCAGGCCAGCTGAGTTGGGATACAGGGAGGCTCATCTCAAAAAGAGAAAAATTTTGATGTTTTATTTGAGGACTTTATACATAAGTACACTGTGTTTGCATAATTTCTACCCCTCTCTTTCTCCTTCAGTTCCTCCCATGTTCTCTGAACCACTCCCAATTCATGAACTTTTCTTCTATATTTATTCTATTATGTGCATATGTACATGTAGACATATTTATAAAACCTAGAAAGTCCAATTATCACTGCCCTCATTTGCATATGTTTAAGGCCAATCACTTAGGATAGAGGTCTTATCTCTGAAAAACAAGCAGACACACAAACAAAACAGCTGGTTCTCCTACCCCCAGTAGTCACAGGACTTAGAGAAATAAAGCTGGTACTGACCTGGAAGCTTTCACCCTTAAGGCAAGCTCTTGTAGCACAAGAAGGTGTGTGTAATCTGCTGGGGGAGAAAAGTTATCCATAGCTCAATCCACCTGCAAACTCTCAGAACCACAAAGTTGGAGCTGTCAAGATGTTTCTCAATGGGATAATAGTGTTACTTCTATTTTGTCCGCACTGAATAATCGGAACTAAAACCCATCCTACTGAAGGGAACTCATATGTTGCACTATAAATGTAGCCAAGAACCCATGGCCAGAGAGGTCATAGTCCTAGAGGAGAGCCTGCTCCTCTGACATTACTAAAGTAAATAGTTTCCAATTGCCTTCTCAGTACTCATCCTGATACCTATGAATGAGTGCATCTCTCACATCACACCAAATAAGCTTATGTTTGCAGCCAACAGACATTAATAGAGAGATCTACAACTGGTCAAAAGACAGAGAATGAATGATCATGGTGTGCCCTGCTCCAAATGGGACATCTGTAACATGACCCCTACACTTAAGGCTCAGGGACTGTCATGGAAGAGGAGGTAGAAAGATTGTAAGAGCCTGAGGAACAGGATCACTGATGCATGACAGTGTCTTCTGGACAGGATAGAAATAATTCTCTGAAGAACTCTCAACAATATGGCTTATTCCAAAACACGTGAAAAGACCCTACCAGTGGATATACTAACATGGATGGGTGAAAATTTCACAAGACCCCATCCCTAGATGAAGAGTTGGTGTGGACAAATGTTCTCACTCTATCCAAGGCTGCCGTGACACTTGTGATTCTCCTGCATTGGCCTCTTGAGGGATGAGGTAATAGATGTGAACCAGAATGTTTGTCTCCAAGCCTTAAGAATGTAAAAATATTTCCAGATCTTCCTAATAAACAAGCTTGAAAACTAGTGCAATGAGAAGAGAAATAGAGCATAGACATAGTCAGTTGTGGGACTTTTGGATCAGTTGGCGAGGAGAATAAAGAGGGAAGTTTGAATATGGGTGGTCTTTCAAGGATGAACCTATTGAACTTCGGGATCAATTGTGCACAGAGAATGAGATGACGTATTTAAAGATTAAAGCAAGATTTCTGAACTCAGTATCTTATAGTTAGTATCAAATTCATATTTGTGGAAATAAACTGGATCAGTGATAATTTGGAGAGTTATACTCCATTATCAGGAATCTAGGTGTCAAACAGGAAATTTAGCAAGCAGAAGATTTCCTTCCTAGGTCAAGTATAAAAGAAAGCAAACTATGCAGGTCACTTGTCATATGACTATAACAAGAACTATGTACTTCACTTGAGATGACTGGGACTGTAAGAGGAAATGAAGGCTGGAAACTGTTTCTTACTGACCATTTTCACAGGTAGTCGTTTCAGTCCTGAGAGCAGGGCTTTCATCTACGGAAAATAGTAGTGGAAAGAAAGGCCTTCAGAAAGGGAGAGCCATGTTTTTGTTAAAGATTTACCTGTCTGAATATGCTGTGCACAGAGCCTCGTGACATAGTTGTATAATTCCAGCACATAGGAGACATGGAAGGCTTAAACAGGGGGATTGTGAGTTTGGGGCTAGTCTACAAAACATAGCGAGTACCAGGCCAGCCTGAATTACATAGTGAGGCCCTATCTCTTAAGGCAGCAGCAACAATAACACAACAACAATAACCAACTAAAGGTCTTAAACATGTCAGTAAGCAAAAAGAGAAAGTGAAAACACCCAGAAAGAGCAGAAAAAGAAGGGAGCCAAGTACTGCATAGCTATCTGTAAGTAATGGCAGTCTGTCTTTTAAAGTATATTATAACTCCATTGTAAAGACAAACCATGGTTCTTGCTGTAGTGCTCAGTAAAACTGCTGATTCTAAATGTGACAACTGTCCTAGAAGTGTTAAGAGGAAGAAAAAGATGGCTATAAATGGGCAGTGATGGAATGTGTCTTTTATTGGAGATTGAGGGGAAGTATGAAGTATGAACAAATGAATTCAGAGACACAAGTGTCAGATATATGGAGGGCAAGTTGTACCCATCTTATAAAGTAGGATCTGGCCTTCAGAATCTATGTTTCCTAAGCTCATCAGTCCATCATCTGCTCCTCTCTGCATGTCACTTAATATGTGGTTTTCTTTGAATCCAGCCTTGTCGTAAATCAGCAGACATACAAAGAAATTCTCTCATCCATTTTTCATAACCTAATATATTCCAAGGGTAGTATTTAGAAAATATTATTAATTTCTATGTATTGGTTTCTTTAAATGAGTATAAATCACATAGTAAAAATAACAATAAAAAATAAATGAGTTTAGTCCACCTTAGAAAGAATGCTTGGTGCTGTGTACTGAGACAAGACATGGGAGAATGGCTCAGGCAATCTTTCAGTATCCAGAGTTGCCATAGGGCAGGCAAACTATGCCTCTAAGAAATTTCAGGTTGCCATCCTCTGATGGAACACAACCTGAGATACTTCATGGATCTGAATCAACTCATTATTTGCTTAGTGCCCTACCATTTGTTTGACACTGTGTAGACACAAGGCTGTACTGAATGAGGAGAGTGTGTTAGCTGGTAGGTCATAACTGGGGCCTGGGAATTACAATCCAAACAACCTGTCACACATTTCACTCACACATAGCAGCAATATAATTCCGTTGCTTTGGAAATAGTTAAAAGCTAGTTTTACAATAAGAAGACAAGCTCTTGAAAACCAGGAGGGGTGAGGTTGTGGTGTGATTGACAAACTATCATTAGTATTTGACAGGTATCCATGGTTGTTTTTTCTAACTGGAAAATGGGTAATTCTTAAAAGCAATTTTAGATTCTTCTACTTTTTAAAAGAATGTTACTTTCATCGACATTTATATGTAGTTTCAGTAAATGAAATGTTTCTTCTCACATCCCACATACTGCCTGTGACCTTCACTTGTGGAATAATATATCACAAACATTTGTATATGGAGAAGGGAATAGCCAGAAATAGTTATTTCGCTCATATGGATTTTCAGATGGATCTGTTTACACAGAGTGGGTCCTACAGAAGACTGTTTCATTTCAGGGACTATTTTATGCTGATGACAAATTATGAATCACTGAATCATTTTCATGGTCTGGTACTTTGCTATAAAAGTACTTGAGAGCAGGTGCATCACTTTTCCAAGCTGCTTATGTCCTGAAGCAAATCACGGACATCTTGTTTGATACAACATAGGTTATATTGGATAGTATGTCCCATATGAAACTTGATTAAAATGAAAACTTGCATTTTCAACTGTATTTCTATTGTCTTATTATAGAATTTAATGAAGTTGCAATACTGAACCATTTGCACACTGCAGAATAGAGTACATGTCATTTTATGCCTGCATATTGTCATAGTTGCTTTTCCCATAATCACATCTGTTCATTTTCAGGTATTTGCAGATTATTGTTAACAAACTCAACACATTTCCAAAAAGAACTTAGGAGATACTCATGTTAAGTTTCAAGGGCTTGCTTGGTTTTTCAACTGAGAAACAAGTTTTCCATATTAACATTGTTAGAAATTATAGCCCTATTTGCAAACCAGTCCACCTAAGCTGACTTGTGCTTGAAGGATGGTACAATAACATTTCCACAAAATCAGGCTCTGTTTGAACACAAGAGAACCAAAGGCAATTTCCTGTGTGACTTTCTTCCAGTCCTGCACACTGCCTTTACCTTGCATCTTTATAGGGTAAACCTTGTGAAAAACTCATTGCTCTAAATCAGAAATTACCTCCTCCAGGGCTTGAAGAGGGCAGGAAGGCAAGGTCTTTAAGGTATTTGGGGCTATCTATCACTTGTTTTCCATCTTCAGAGATACAAATTTTAGTGTTTCCCTGACAACACACAACAGGGAATAACGCCTTCCTCCTCCTTCTCCTCCTCCTCCTCTTACTCCTCCTCCTCCTCTACCTCCTCGTCCTCCTCCTCCTCCTCCTTCTTCTCCTCTTTCTTTTCCTCCTCCTCCTCTTCCCTTTTCTTCTCCTCTTCTTCTTCCTCCTTCTTTTTTGGTTATCTGATTGTTGTGCTCTGCCCTTTGTGAGACAGAATCTTGCTTGGGAGTCCAGGTTAACCTGTAATTTGCTATAGAGCCCAAGTTGGCCTTGAACTCATGATCCTCTCCTCTGTCAACCTGGGCAGGTATTTTAAGTATGTGCTACCATGCCCAGAAATGCAGAGCTTCTTTAAGAATTCTAGAATTTTTATTGATGGCAGTTATGGAAATGTAGGTAAAAACTCTCTGGCCTCTGCTACACTCTTAGTTGTTCATTTTACTTCCTCAGCAACTATTCATGAACCAATTGCTGGGTAGCAGGCACTGTGTCCTGCATCCTTTGTGTATAAACAAGAATGAGCTCTTCAGGTCTTCCCAGTCTACTGAGGGGTACAGACATAAAAACAAATCTTTGTAGTATGTCATACTACTTGTTTACATACAGTGCCCTCTCAGGTAGAGTGCAGGACAAAAGAGGCAATGATCTGCTTGGTCAAAAAATAGTTCCTCCAGAGTAGATACTGTAGTAGCCTGTCTATGAAGGAAGGGGTGCTCATCAGGGATACAAGGGACTCTCAGAAGACATTTTAGGCAGAAACAAGAATAATGAAATGCTACATTAAAAAAAATCATACGTGGTATGGCTTCATCAGACTTTCAGAATGGGACTACGTTAGGTGATGTTAGATAGTGGGGCTGGGTGAAGAAACTTGTATATCATGCCAAAAGACTGTTTTATTCTCTTGTTACTTTAATAAGAAATGTGCTCAGATTCACCATGCTATTTGTAAATGAAAAACATATTGGGTAGAAGAAAAAAGGCAGAGATCTTTAACAAATGAATAAGAGGAAGATATTATAGTTGTGGTAAAATATGTGTTCCATCAATTTCACTACTTTAACTATTTTAAGTGTACAGTTCAGTAATGTAAAGTACATTTAAATCGTTGTGCAAACCATCTTTAGATCTCTTTTCATCTTACAGAGGTAGAACTCTGTACCAATTAAACATTAACTTTCCACTTCCTTCTCCTCACATTCCCTGGCAACCACAGTTCTATTTCTTGTCTTTGTGAATACTCTATGTACCTTACGTAGGTGGAATCATGTAGTACTCATTTCTTTCCAGCTTATTTATTTTATTTTTAATACTAAAAGTAATTTATGGACTTAAGAAGTTCAAATAGTATTTAAATATGTAAAAATAGAAGAGAAAATCATAGAATGGATGATAGATTTTGTTAAAGCATTTCTATTATATCACTGTACGTGATTTTATTGACTAATAATAGTTCATCATTTAATCATTGATAATCTCTAGGGAAAAAGGCTCTGGCAATAATTAGGCAAGGGTTGAGGTTAATGTCATGAAGAATGAAATGCAGAGGACTTTTGAATCAATGAAGAAACAGAAACCTCCTCCATGATGCAAGGAAGTCCAGTCTCCAGCTCAGTGCCAAGGAGGGTATACAGCTCTGTGAGCCCAGAATTCAAAGCACGCTTCTCAGACACTCTGGTCCTAACGTTCAAAGCCTTTTTTCAGGCATGCTATCTGTTGACAAAAGAACACATGTCAAGCTTTCTCTGGTTTAATTTAAAACTTTTTAGTTGCCTGCAAGAAACTTCTAACAGTAGCTTGGTCTTCAAGTTTGGAAACAAATTGAGTTGTGTCATACTTATTCTTACACTACCACAGGCCAGCATTTCCTGAAATAGGTTTTATGAAAATGCACTAGTTTTATGTCAGATCTGTTTTTTAGCCATCAGAAAGAAATAAGAAAGAATCTCCAATGAAATAAATTTGTGTATATTTAGTTATAGATACTTATTTTGAAGATTCATAGCACATATGAGCTTATTGAAACCTGTCACAAGTCCTGTATTAAATAATAAACAATAAATCACTTGAATATTTGAAGCATTATTTCCCAATATTTTGACCCCTATATATTCTTTATTTTCTTCCTAGCACCATCTGTAGTGTACTGTGGAACACAAGAAATATGCAAGTAGACCTGTTGGATAGGCTTTATTAACTATCAGGAACCAACCAATCAGGTATGCAAAACTGAGAACTGGATTCAATGAACATGACATCAAGGACTTATCATCATATTCAAGTGCAGCTAGACTATCAAGATGACTGCAGTACTATATTTTTTTCTTATTTTTAAGAATTTCATACATGTATACAATGAAATACGATCATATCTACCCCAGTTTCCTCCTTCCAGTTACCTCTGTATCTACCCCAACATGTCTTCTCCCAGCTCATGTCTTTTAATTTTTTGATTACCCACAAAGTACAATTAATGTTTCCCATACATAAATGACTATGTGACTATCCACTGGATTAGGGGAAACCTATCAGTGCCTGAACCCTTAATAAAGAATGATCCTCTCTTCTGTAGGAACTATCTCCTGCAGTACCTTTTCCATAGTTCCATAACTATCATGGAGGTGTCAGTGTCATTAATGTTTAGCCATGATGACTGATGACTAATACATCTCATTTGTGACTTCCTAGACTGTGAAAGACACAGAATCGAGATAAATTTGGAAGGAAGATGAGAACCCAGCTTTTTGGACTCAACAGATACAACGTGGATATCAGTTGTGTGAACTATTCCTGGGAAGATATCTATCCAGATAGGGCAGTTATAACAGACCAAAGAGATAATTCCAGGTACAACTTGACAAATGAATAAATTCAACTGGAGTTACCTACAGCATGGGTAAAGAGTTATCCACACAGTAAGGACAACTTATGGATGAACAGCTACATCACTAAATAAAATGTCCTCACAACAATTATTTGTGTATATATCCTCAGGGAGGCACGGGGGTATTATGAGCTACTCTCTTTCCATGAAAGACCATGGATGGGCCTAATATTCTGTACATCTGCAGGTAATAGTTGCTGAGAGTTTAGGTGGGCAATGGGCATGTCATGCCCAGAGGTCAAAATTCCACCACATTAGGTCAGATACTTTACTCTTTGTAACAGCCTTACAGCCTCGTACTCATTTATGAGCATTGTATTTCATTAGAATAAATGGAACAGCATGACATTTTGAGTGTACTTGGACAATAATGTAATGTTTTGTAATAAACTTCACATTCTGTACAGCTTTCAGGGCACCATCAGCTCAATGAGGAGCTCGAAAAATGTCCATTCAACCTTTTGACCATCAGATTTCTCATCAGATTTTTATCTACACACGGTCACAGCATACTTGTTGCAATATATCAAAGATTGCCTTATCTTTCTATGTTTCAAGAGATATTACCAACAGTAAAAATGAAGCTTGTTATATAATGGTAAGACTATGAACCTTGGGATCAGACTTAAGTAGGCTTAGATTTTTTCTCTGTAAATTAGCATTTCTCCTATCTAAGAAAACTATTTAAAATAATTCATCAATATACATCTAAATAGGGCATTTTTACACAATACATATAAAATCCCCAATATAATGCCATACATATGACAATCATAATGTTAGACTCATTGGTTGAATGCTTAATATTCATTCTTTGTATTAAACAGTTAACATACATTACATAATTTAATATGCTAAATATTGTTTCTATATGTGCCTTCATAATTCTGGATTTGATCATAGATGTTACAAATTTGGGACCAGACTTTCCATTCATTTCCTTGAAACTGGATTCTCTCCAAATAGGTTATGTATATAATGCATCCTTTAGAAAATGTCCTGCTCCCTATTTTTCTTTGACTATTAAACCCACAATTTGTGACTCAAATTCATCTCTTGGATGTGTAAAGTCTGTCTGTGATATTTTAGTCATTAAAGCTAATTATTAGTCATTAAAGACTAATATTCTGTACATCTGCAGGTAATAGTTGCTGAGAGTTTAGGTGGGCAGTGGCTTATAGTCTATACATTTGAGTAGTGACTGAATTTCTGTACCTGTTATGACAAGATATAGTCATTTTCCATTTCTTACATTGACATATATTCCATACGTAGCAAGAATTTCCATTCTATACCGAATGTTTTGCACTTTTGTATCTTCCAATCCCAACCGTTCCTATTATTGTCTTCATTTGTAGATGACTCCATGGCAAAATTTCTACCAGCACCAATATCCTTTAGTAAGCAATATTCTAGAATGATTCTAGTTCCAATTAATGCCAAATCCCTGAAGAATACCTGAATAAAAGTCTCATCCTAGATGTTTTTGCTCTGAAAACTTTGTTATAAGTACAAGGATCCTATAGTTGCTATGCCTTGGTCTTTCTATGCTTCACTCCAACTTCCTTAAGAACTTCTTTTCTCCTTTTTGTAACTCTAGTGGGGCTCATCACAAAGCTATGTCACATGCTACAGGAATCAGCCTCTGACCCAGATCTTTCTTAAAATAGAACTCCACTCCTCTACCTACAATGATTGTTCTGGTTTGAGCATGTGACAAAGATTAGCAGAAACAGGCCTTTTTGAAAGTATCAATATTGAGATAAAGGAAGATGGCCTTATTAGATAATAAGTCTACATGAATAAAGGAAGCCAGAAACAGTTATCATTCCTATCATTTGAAGAAATATGTCTCAGTAGAGGAGAAAAAGACTAAGGAAAAAGTAAAACAATGACAAGAAGTGGATAGCAAAATTCTTCATGCCACCATCCAGTCTATATTAGACATCCTGCTTATATAAACCATTTCCGCATTTATCTTCAATTGTCTTTGATTTTGGTTTCTGCCAATTATAAATATGCTTTCCCCAACTACCACTTTTAAACTAGTTACTTTCTATGTGATTACTTGATTCTATCCATGCTTCAAGTAGATTCTGTGTTCCTGCAACTTTTCTTCCTTCTGTGTAAGCAGGGCATGCCTTTCTACCATGATGTTATGCTTTACAATGACCCAGAACAATAAAGTCAGACAGCCATATATACTGAAACCCATGAAACCGTGAGCTAAAGTAAATCTTTCTTCTTTTAAAATATTTTGTCCCAGATATTGAAAGTGAAAAAAAACTAATAGTATGCTATTCAAACAAGAGATATGTTAGATTTGAGAATAATATTTTCATATTGTAGTTCACTCTAGTTATTCTAGTAATATGTGTTTTAACTAGATAACTTATCAAATTGGCTATATCTATTTATCAATAGTTATACAAGTAAGAAGTGAAATCTTTGAGTTTAGATGCAAGTGTCAAGAGCACACATCTACAATTTCAGTGCTTAGGAAGTGGAGGCAGGAAGATCAGTCAAAGCAGGAGGTCAGCCTTGACTACATAGCAAGTTAGGAGGTAACCTGGACTATATGAAACCCTGTCACTCTGACACACATGCACACAAAAGAAGCTGACAAAAATCATCACGAGCTTTTTCACATAATCTACTTTTTCTGATTATGTGTTTAGGTTTGTGAATCACACTGATCTCTGTTTTTCCACTTTTTTTAGTAGTCACAATTCTAACATAAAATATTACATCTGAAAGGAATTAAAAATTCCTGACTTTTTAGTTATCTGTAGTTATCAAGTTATGTAGTTATTGGTTGTGGCATCTAGTTATTATTAATTATTCACCAAACCTTTGGAACACAGCTAAACTAAATGTCCCAATTTTGCTAAGTATAAGTTCAGTCACGTGAATGACAGGTTGTCTCCTGCAGAGCATGAGCAGAAGAGTCTTCTGGGTTAAGGCTAGTAAAGTGGGTACGTTTCTTCTGGAGTTTCTTTCTCCTCCTTAATGATCTGAGAGATTATGTGTTGAAGGTGGTGGCATTTTAAGATTAAAGGAATTTGGGTCCCTGAATGACTGGCTTGAATAGATGCCCCTTTGTCTAATTCCTAACTACTTTGGACTTTAAATCGAATGAACTAAAATGTTTACTGGCTTAAGCTACTGAAATTTCAAGATTTATTATTCGCATTGACCTTATGCTGACAAATAGACCCTATTAGAGTACTTAACATGCTTTATCATTCCTTGTATGTTTTTTTCTGTTTTCTGCATAGGAGTGTGACTTCCCTGAGGGTAATTTCAAGGAAGAAGTCATTCATTATTGTATCCCTAGTGTTTAGAATAGTAAGAACACAGCAATTACAATAACGGATAGCTTTGAAAGAATACCATAAATGGAGGTCTGAGTGCTTGTGGCTCACCAATAAGGATCACACTTTGTTAAAGAAAAGATCCTTATTCACCAATAAAGTCTTGCTCTTTGTTTTGTTTCCCTTTTGCTTTTGATTGTAGGTAAGAAAAAGAGCTTCATAATGATTTTATATGCTAAGTGATAAGGTTCAAAAGTCAACTATTGGCATACATACACAATAGATTAGAAGGTTCATATACAGTTGAGTCACAATTTATGTTGCTTATAAAAAATTGCCAAAATAATTTTTCTAAAAAACTGAATTTCTCCTTTGGAGTCTATAGATGTCAGTATAACATAGAACAAATATATTGAAAACTAGCTGCATAGAATATAATGGTTGCATAGCAAGGATATAATGAAATTCATATAAATGTGTGTATATGTGTGTATGTACATATATGTATATATACATGGCCCATGAAATGGCAGTTCTAATAGCCATTCTAGATACTCAACCAAACATACAATCAGCTAAACAGGTATTTAACAATACACAGCCAAAAAGAAGGCTGTTTATTCAGAAGAATTTTTTACTTTAACAGATTCAGAAGTCACATATACAACTGAGTTCAGTATTTTAAAAATGCATGCTCATAATTATCAAGCAAACTAATATCTCATCAGTCTCTTGCACAAGTTTTTAAGTGAGATAGGTATTTCCTAAGCTGGTATGAAGGAGAAACTTGCAATGTTAGGTGGAAACAGATTTCTTTGAGTCTTAGAAAAGGTCATTAAAGATATTACTGAGAAATTTCTAGAACATTCAGGCTATGCCATTTCCTGAGTGGGTTTGTTTCATTTAAAAGGAAACTGAATGCAACAAAAAATAATCCCAGGGTCTACTTGATGCCAAGCATAATTTTACTTTTGCTTTTAATTTCCAACTAATTTTTTGCTTTGTTGGACACACAGCCTAAATGTATATAGTATTACATGGTACTTCATGGTGCTGGTCCACTCTGCTATAATTCAAGACACTGATTAGACTTTTTTGAAACTGTTGTTTACATGTTCTTACACCAAACCTTCTAAGGAAAAGGTACAGAGTGACAGGCAGCTATTGTGCTGCTGAGAGACAATGAGATAAAGTTGCAATTTTCAAAATGAAAGCTTTTAGTTATAATTGCCCATGTGGCACATTCCTTAATCCACTTACATAGAAGACATTCCCAATTACCTCTTAGAGTCAAAAGGGGACAATTAGGTCCATATTCATATGCTAATAAGCATTACATTATTTAAACCTGTTTTTTTTTTTTCTTTCAAAGTGTAGAAATGAGCATTGAGCTTTGGCAATGGAAGCATAAATATAGCAATTACCTTCTTTGGGGTACAGATTTTCACATAAAAACTTTTCAGTTAGCAGGTTTAATAGCTATTTTCCAATGGTAGAATTTGGTGAATAAATTATTTCTCCTCATAGAAATAGTCTTTAAAATACAGAATATTAAGTTGCATTGAAAATGCCTGGGGAGACGGCTTGGCAGTCAAGAGCACTGGCTGCCCTTGCAGAGGGCCCAGGTCCAATTCCCAGCACCCACATGGTGGCTAAAACCTGTCTCTAACTTCAGTTCCAGGATATCCTACACCCTTTTCTTCAGGCATTGCATGATACAAGTGCACCTATCTACAAGCAAGCAATAGATTTATATACATGAAAGTAATCAATAAAAATAAAAAATAAATCTCTAGGTAAAGTAAAATTTTTCTAAACATGTCTCCATGGATTATGCTGTAGCCTTCATTTCATTTTTTATCCCTTTAAAGCAACTGAGCAGAAAGGGGACAAGAGGGTATCCATATGTTTTTGCTAATTGTCATTTGTTGTTAGACTACAGAATGATTAGAAAATATGACTATTTGAGATCTTAGAAACCATTCCCAATAGGTATTTCAGAAGATTGCAGCTTTGAGAATTCTCAATACTAATATTCAATAATAGATGGTTTTTAACATTTGTTTGTTGAGCTGGCTGATGGTAAATAAGAACCATAAGAAAATTACTTCTTGACTTGTTGAAGGGACAGATTTTATTTTATTTTGCTTTAGCATCTGTTTTGAGATAGGATTGTTCTCTGTTACCTAATCTGACCTAACTGCTTAGTCCAGGGGATGTAATTGTCTTAGCCCCATCCCTAAGCATCTGTGGCTAAATAAATGTGCCATCAAGTCTCACTTGAGGGACAGATTTTGGTTTTCCAAGTTTATCATGAAATAATCATGAAATTGAAACAAATCCACAGTTTATTCAGCGTGTTTTGTGGTGCTTAGGCAATATTGCACGTTGATGACGTGGTAGAGAATATTGACCGTTAGCTCATTATTGAGGATGACTTGTCACATCCCCATAAAGCCAATTTCACTGAGCAACACATAGCTCTGTTCCATCTGTACTACATTTAACTGAAAAGATTACTTGACAGAAAGATGAGGATCTTCCCCTTTGTTCTGAGATTTTCTTCACCGAGGACTAAATTTTGAATTCTTCATGTACCGTCTATTTCTCATTTGCCTAGCACAAAAGGCAGTTAATTCTTAAGCATACTAACTCACATTGCAACCCTGTGTAAGTCAGTTAACATTTCTATGCCTGAATTTCTACATCTGTCATATGCCTGTATTAATGAACATCTGTCCTGCAGGTTTGGTCTGTTAAATGAGATAATGGCCATAAAAAGGCTTTGTAAACTGTGAAGTGCTATATAAGTACAGTGTTAATAACCATAATCATCTGTTTAAAATGGATGTGGCTTTTGTTTCTATGACTGCCCTTTTGCTTTAGAAGCCAGACATTTGCCCTTTAAACTGTCAGAAATTCTGAATCAGTCTATCTGCTTGTTCTGTGTTTATGAGGTTATTCCAAGGCGAATTGCTGCTTAGCAAGCTGCACAAGCTACAACCTCCGGTTTAAACTAGAAATAAGCCAGAAGGTATGCTCTGTTCGGAGGCATTTGAAGTGTTTTAGAAGTTCTCTCTTTATAAGACAGGATAACAATATCAGAGCTGCATATGCACATTGTGCTTGGTAGCATCATATGAGCTGTAAAACTAGACAAAGAAACAAGCAGTGCTTTTCTTCATGACATAATCTAGGATATGTCGTGAATTTATGAATCTTGTACTATAACACAGCCATAGGAAAGAAATCCTTTTAGGGCTGGGCATAGTGGCATGTGTCTATAGTTCCAGCCACTCAGGAGACTGAGGTGAAAGATTTTTTGAGTCGATGAGTTCAAGAGTAGCCTGGGTAACCTAGTAAGACTTCCTTTTCAGATATTTTTAAAAAGCAAAACAACAACAGCAGCAAAAGAGATTTTTGTTAATGGGAAGAATGAAAATAAATATATAAATGTTTGTAATCTCCGAAAGCTCCGTGTATAATGTATTTTTGGGTCTGCATGAAAATACTGCTTTGGAAATCTGAATGTATGGCTGATCTAAAGGCAATGATTTTACAAGTGTCAGGTGAGCTTGCCGCCTTGGCAATGTGTTTCTGAGTGAGTTGACTGCAGTCAGAACAATCTCATTTCCTTAGGTCTTCATTCTACAAGCTTCCCAATTTTATCCTTTTTGTTCCTTTTCTTAATAATATAACATAGTTCAATTATTTACATGTCATTAAAATTATATTAAAATCATTGTGTTATTTTCAGCTGTAAGTAGAAAAGGGCTCTGTGAAGTGTGAAGTGCTATATAAATACAGTGTGTTAATAACCATAATAATCTGTTTTAAGTGATTTCTTCATAGCCAAAAAGAACCAGTGATTTCAAACACTTTGTGAAAGCAAACTGGGGAAATAAGAAAGGTTTTGTGAAAAGTAGAGCATTTGTGAGGGTTTGGTGGAATGCATAAAGGTTGGAGACCTTAGGAAAAGGCTCGCTGGCTTCAGTAGTTTCCCTTGTAGACACTTTCAAAAGAGATATTTTATGACTGCAGTGACCTTGGAAAGGCGGGATTGCACCAGAGCCCCACACCTGTTACAGTCGCAGTCTTTAGAAGTTTGCTTCTACCAGGCATCTGGCCAGCTAGAAAGAATTTTAATCAGGAAGAGGTTTATGAGGTAACACTGCTTGGACTCTGTCCTCTCTGAGACCTTTTTCATACCAAGCACAAGGTTGTTCAGTCAATCAGTTGCTTATCAGGCCTATCTTAATTAGACCTGGGAAATCAGTATGCAAAGCAAATTGTCCTTAAGCGGTTACTACACACTGCTGAAGAAAGTGTGCACTCTGTTCATTTTCTGAAAGGAGATTTTCTTCATCTCAAGAGTCACAGCTGGAGTAGAAATAAAAACTAACACCACTCAGAAAGCCTCCTGCTGGGCACATTTTCCTAGCTTTCAGCATAATTATGCAAATCCATCTTTGACATTAGAGCAAGGCCAATGACAATGATTCACTTTTCACTTAGTCCCATTTTAGGTATTCATAAAGCTGATGTTCAAGCACTGAAATATGTGAGAAATCATTTAAATGTCTAAAGGAACTACCGCTTGATGCCTGCTACTGAAATAGTTGTTTAACTAAAAGAAGAAACTCATCTATTCAGAGACCACTTCTAGATCCTTAACAGCAATGGTGCCTTTAGTTCACCTGCCAATAGCACAGCATTCACAGTTTTTATGCCCCTGACTACTGTTAACTCTGCTTTTCTGCCATTATGCTGTAC
The DNA here is from genome assembly GCA_035773235.1 of Eospalax fontanierii. Taxonomy (NCBI): domain Eukaryota; kingdom Metazoa; phylum Chordata; class Mammalia; order Rodentia; family Spalacidae; genus Eospalax; species Eospalax fontanierii. The sequence goes on from CM069525.1 coordinate 99,595,214, forward strand.
TTGGATATAAAACAGAAGTATCTACAGCCAGGCTTTTATTCTGTTTTTTGTTTGTTTGTTTGTTTGCTTGTTTAGGATAACTCTATCCAACAACATGACCAAAGCTGGCTGTGAAACCATAAACACTGCAAGGATTTTCAAATAGAAGAAAGTGGGTACTGTAATCTATCTATCTTCTTGATTAATATGCTGCAGAAATTGATTGCAGGCATCTTGAACAAGAAACAACCATACTGTTACTTAGAATGGCTTATCCGTCTTGTATTTCAATTCCCCGAAGTGTGTTGCAAATCATTTGTCCAAAGTTTGTAAATAAACAAATGTCAGAGTAAGAAGGAGAGTCCAGATTTGCTGAATTGAATCCAGTGCTTGTTCTAGTACATTCCATTGTTTCTAGAAGGTGTTTGGGAACCAGAGACAATCTTCTACAGAGGCATTATGGACATCTTTTATGCCATGAAAATTGAGACGTTTTAAAAACCTCTTAGTGAAAACCAGAAACAGAAGCCTTAGTATTCCCAAATAAGCAAACTTCACTGTTTGCTCAGAAACAGCAGTGACTATGAAAAACATATGACAAGAAATTATGTGTTTTAGCAGCCTGACTACTAAAGAAATTTCCTACATTCCAGAAAAGATGAGCTGACTTGGAGGGACTTTGATAACCTTACCATTATAGGTTTCTCTGGTTAGCTATGGCAGTTTTGGAATTCAGGAAGTCTGGAAAATATGCACAGTTCATTAAGAAACTTATTTTAGGGGCTGGGACTAAGGCTCAGTGATAGATTGCTTGCTTAGCAGTCACAGGCCCTGAATTCCATCTCTAACATAGCAAAAAAAAGAAAGGAAAAATATATTATATGTTGTCAGACCTCAACATAGAGTAACTTGGGAAATAACTAGGGTTTTAAAGGATACAGAATAGAAGACAAAGAAGGTGAGCCAGAACAAATGAAAGGAGACATGAGATCAATGTGGAAAAGAGGTAAAAGACACAACAATGTAAATAAAAGCAAGAATTAAAAAAGGGGAGGGGCATGGATCCTACTTTCAGTTCCATAATGGGCTTGCAAACCAGTGGAGCTCTTGCTATTGAGGTAGAAATAGAAAGGCCAGTTTGGTGAAATAATGCAGATAGGTAGAATAGAGGAGATAATGGAAAACTGGAGTTGCTGATGAACTGAATTCTGACGCTCAGTTCAAGAAACCATATCTCAAGGGCTGAGAAAGAAGAAACAAAAACTGAAGTTGAAAAATAAATCTGAAGTAAAAACCAATAGAGACAGCACACTTAAGGTTGTAGAATCCTGGTTGTTCTTAGAGACTGCATGTGTGTCTTCAGGAATGATATGTGGCAATTATAATCCCTGATGTGTTGGTATTAGGAGGTGGTGCCTTTTTAAGGCAATTAGATCATGAATTTGTAGGTCTTCATGATAGAATTTCCTTGAGAGACACAAGAGCTTACTCTCTTTATGTCTTTCCTTCTTCCTTTCTCTCTCACTTTCTTTCTTTCTCTTTCCTTCCTTTTTCCTCCTTCCATCCTTCTTTGTTTTCTTTTTTGTATGAAACCATGTGGCCTCGATTTTCGTGGAACTTGCCATGTAGAACTGGCTGGCCTAGAACTCACAGAGATCTGCCTGCCTCTGGCTCCAGAGTGCTGAGATTAAAGTTGTGCACCCTCACACTAGACTTTTTATGTCTGTACATTATGAAGATACAATGAGAAAAAGATGATTGCCTCTAAACCAGTTCATGTTTTGTGATGTCGATAGAACCCCGAGTCTTTTACATGTCAGGCAAGGGCTCTACTGTTGAGCCACATACCTGTTCCATGCTGGCACAGTCATCAGTACTGTGAAACATAAGTACTTCTTGTTGAAACTACCCAACCTAGGGTATTCTGTTATACTGTCCCAAACTGACTAAGATAGTGGTGGAGAAAGCAGCACTTAAAGAAAGTATTGTTTTTGGAAACAATTGCCTTCCTAGCACCTAGTGCAGAGACTAACATATAGAAGTTAATTAAAAAGGAATGCATGATCAATATAGGTTCTTGCTTTCAGAACTATTCTTCTGAATTGGACAAGTGGTCATTGGGGAACTAAAAAAAGAGAATGAAAAGAAAATGACAGATGATTTGTGGTGGTTCTTAAGGATATATTTTGGGGGTGCTTGCACGGATGCCTATATGATGAGCTTGCTATTTTACTGAAGGCAAAAAACTGAGATGATGGCTCTTCTTGGTTGCACTTAGAAGTTTGGAGTGACAAAATAAATGAGTTCTCATCATTGTATACCTTATTTATGTCAATATGTGTTTGTTCTTTTGGATGTTTCCTTGAGGCTTTTGTTGGTATAGAAAAATATGTATGAGATACATAGACTGGATAAAACTCAGTGTATTTCTTCTCTTCTTCATATGAATAAACCTCATGTCCTCCACGTTTTTAGTTAGGCTCATGTATCACTACTTATATTGACATAAAGAAGGGAGGCTTTAATGCCCTTATGATCAAAGGGTACAAACAGACACAGTAAATTACCATACCAAACTATTTATTGGCCATGAAAATTCAAAAGCACCCACAGAGTATTCATAAAAGAGTCTCCCCTCCTTCAATTGTTTCTTTCTCTGTCCTTGTGGCAAATTGCAGGCTGACCTTAGATTTATGTTCATAAGAATGATTTAAATACATGTGCAGTAAACAAATGGATGAATGAACTACTAGGAAGTAATTAAAGGAAATGTTCATATATCTCCATTAGTATCCATTGAACAAAGAAAACAAATATATCTTTCCTTCTCCCACCAACTTCTTATAAACACAGCAACTGGGTATGGTGTTTTGACATTTAGCAGAACAGATTGATGGAAAATAAATTATTATGGGGCATTAATTTTTGGAACATTCAAATGTTTTGCTCCTTGGATTTCTGCTCCTTAACAGCTTCACCTTGCATATTTGGATTTGAAGCTTGCCTCCTCTGTGTACTTTCTGTTAACTTTGTTCAAGTTACTTAATTTTTTGTGGTTCATTTCAGTAAAACTTTAGCAATGATGGTATCCATTCTGTAATGCTATTATGAGATACGAGTGATATTATTTAAATTGTTTTATAATAATATTTGGTACATAGAAAGTACACATTGAAGGTTTTCATTATCATTTTTCTTCTTAAAATTTTATTTGTAGACAGACGGGAAGTCTGGAAAGAGAGCCATTGCTTTGTTACCTAAGTTACTGAAGCTGCTTTTTAAATTTTTATTGTTATTTTTGTAATTAGGTTGCAAAGAAACAGGTGTACTTATGACATTTTCAGACATGCCTTCCTCCCATCTCTCTGCCTTCCCTTTTCCCAAGGTACTGTTCAACCCCTGCTATTCCCCCTTCCACTTTCATAGCTCACGTTTTCTATTACTCTCTCCAAACCCCTTCTAAAAGCCTCTTTTTTCCTCTGTCTCATGGGCCCCGTCATAATTGCCTGGACTCTACACACTCTCACAATCACATAAATATGCATACATATAACTTAGAAGCTAGGATCTCTGCATATGCGAAAGAACACGTGGTATTTGTCTTTCTGAGTCTGAGTTACCTCGTTTAATATAACATTTTCCAGTTCCATTCATTTTCCTGCAAAATTCATGATTTCTTTTTTTAAGATTGAATACAATTCCCCCATATGGGTACCACATTTTTCTCCTTTATTCACCTATTGCTGGGCATCTAGGTGGACTCCATTTCCTAGCTATTGTAAATAGAGCAGTAATGAATATAGATGAGCAACTATTTCTCTAGTAAGATATAGAGTCCTTTGAGCATATGCCTAGGAGTGGTATGGCTGTGTTATATAGCAATTCTATTTTTAGTTTTTAGAGAAGCCTCCACACTAATTTCCATAGTGGCTGCACTTGTTTACACTCATGTCAACAGTGCATAATGATTCCTCTGTCCCAAATTCTTGTCAGTACTTGTTTTCACTTCATTTTCTATTTCTAAAGGAAATCTTTCAAGTATTTCTTAAGAGATTCATTACATTTATTTTTTTATTATGTATGTATGTACATATGTTTGGAAGATGTGTGTCATTGTGAACTTGTGGAGGTCAGAGGGTAACTTGAAGGAGTTGATTCTCTCCTTCTACCATGTGGCTTCTAGGTGTCAAACCCGGTTCTCAGGCTAGGAAGCAAGCACTGTTACTCACTGAACCACTTTTTATTCCTTATGATAGTCATTCTAATCTGGGTGAGATGAGTATTTTTAATTTTTTTGGATAATTTCATAAATAAATACTGTATTTATATAATACCACCTTTCTCTTAGCTCTCCACCTCTTTTCATGGCCTGCCCACCTATTTTTCCCTCAACTTTGTGATTTCTTTTATTATTATTATTGCATACACATACATATATGAGTTTAATATGTAGGTAATATGATGCTATCAAGAAGTTGGCATTTCTCTTAAAATTTTAAACAAGTCATAATATTTGTATATTTTATGGAGTACATTGTTGCAATTTGTTAAACTTACATGATATCTAAGTATCAAATTGAGTTAAGAAACTGTGTTAGTCAGCTTTCCCTTTGGGTCTAACAGAGAAATCAGTTCAAAAAAAAAGAAAAGATTATTTGAGCTTATTGTTTCAGATACTTCAGTGCATGGTCCCTCGACTCCACCACTATGGACCTGTGGTGATGTACAGTATCATGGTAGAAGAAGAATTTGACAGAGGAAAGATTCTCACCTCAAGGTATCTAGGAAATAGGGAAAAGGAGAGGCAGAAGGGAGGGAGGGAGAGAGACAGAAATTAAGAGAGAGAGAGAGAGAGAGAGAGAGAGAGAGAGAGAGAGACATCGAGAGCAAAATACATCTTTTAAAGGTCTACTGCCAGTAACCTTCTACCTCCAGTTTGCACCCATCCCCTAAAATCTCATGAAGAATGAGATCTGAGTGGATTAATTTTTTGATGATGTGAGTACCTTCATGATTCATTCACTTCTTAGTGTCATCATTTTTTGAACATCTGTTTCAACACATTAGCCTTTCGAGATATTTTATATCTACACCATTGTTATATGAAGCAAAGCTGGAGGAATTCGGCCATCTAAGCCCTTTGGAAATAAAAGTCTCAGAATTCAGACACTGAGCTACTGGATTTGGTGTTTGCCCTGCTGGTTTTCAGCCTTGTTTTGGTTCAGTATTTTCTCACTGTGCCTCTATTCCTCCATTTTGGAATGGGAATATGTATTCAGTTCCACTGAATGTTGGGACTATGTAATTTGTCTTTAGATTTTACAGGGAATTAGAATTAAGAGATTTCCCTGAGTCCCAGAAAAGACTTTGGACTGTGAACGTTTGAATAGTATTGAGATTGGTAAAGACTATGGGGACTTTTAAGGTTGGACTAAATGCATTTTACATTTTATATAGTCAAGAACTTATGGGGATCAGGCTGTGGAATGTCCCCCGTGGGCTCTAATTACTTGGACACTTTGTCCCCAGTTGGTGGCACTGGTTTGGGAGGTCTTAGAAGATGTGGCCATGCTGGAGGAGTTCTTCACTTTCGGAGTTCCTAAGCCTTGCTGGATCTCCAGTCATGCTCTGTTTCCTGTGCCTGTTTGAAGATGTGAGTGCTTAACTGCTGACTGCTCTAGCCACCTCTGCCCCCAGGCCTCCCTGCTGTGATGTCTCTGGCCACTTTGAAACTATAAGCTAAATAAATCCTTCCTTTTATAAGTTCCCTTGGTCAGTGTTTCTATCACAGCATCAGAAAAGTAACTCATACAACCATAATATAAACAGATCCATTTCTTCAAACATTAATTATTGTCATACATCAGGAGTTTGTCACTGTTCTTTCCTCATCATTTTGAAATATGATTATAGATTATCTTAATATTTATCCTACTGTGTTATAGGGAAAAATCTAACTGATTCATTCTATGTCCATTTTGATGCTTTTAGAAAATTGTTTTAAAAGTATGTTGCTCTTTTCAGATAGTAACTGAATTGTAGCAAAAGGAGATTGAGGATGAATCTGAAGATAAAAGAATGAGGGCACTTGGAGGAGGTTATAAAAAGAAATAAAATGACCTTAAGCCTGAACCTTGGAAAAAATTCACTTTTATAGACTTAAGAGAAAACTAGAGAGGAAAGGCCAAACATATAGAACCTTACAAAATGTTTGAGAGAATATATCTTTTCAAAGATGTTCTAAGTCTATAGTTGTAAATACTACAGAGAAATCAGTGATGATTATGTTGGGGTCTTTATAACAAAGATTTTATTTTGCTAATATTTTGCATTCCTACTCTTAGCATAGACACCAACTCATGGGAGGTGACAAATATATATTCATTTGTGGGTGGATGAAAAGAATATTAGGAAGAGGAATTTACATGGACAATTTGAGGCCAAAATCAGACTGCAAAAGGTAAAGAGCAAATTCATGATGAGATAATTGGAGGGTTTCAGTGAGAAACTGTTAGTAATAGAGGAGGGAAAGCTAGGAATTAGATGAAAGAAGACACTGGATAAATAATACATGTTTTGTAATGCAGGGATAAAGGAGGAGCTGAGCATGTCTCTATGGAAAGATAAAGGAGACTGCCCATGTCCTAAGAGATGGGATGAATGATAGAAGGATGGACAGAAAAATAAGATAAGAAGACTGCACAAGTGGAATATCTAATCTTCTGAGAAAGAGGAAAAAAATGGATAGTGCTTAGGTGAAATCAGTTGGCTTAAATTAAGCTCAGTGCTTAAAAAATGAGTTTAACTCAAAGGGGTCTTCAAGTGTATTGAACTATAGCCTACCTTGATATGCAATCAGGTTGTAAGTTAACCTAAAGGCATACTCTTGTAACTAAGGAACTGAAGTTCACCTAAAGGGTAGCCTCCATTTTAGCTGATCTGATCTGAAGTTTAAAGTTACCTCATTATGTCAAATAAGGCAAAGGCCAAGCTGCACCAATCAGATTATTTCTGTTTGTTAGTACCATTTCTCTGGTAATAAATGTAGTGTGCATATATATAGTGGAGGGGCCATTCAGAGCCTTCACTGGTCTGTAATGCTACCAGTTCTAGAAAGTTTTTTCTCAGATTTTGTTAAGTTGAACTGATCTTGGATTTTCTTTTAACAATGGCAATATAAAAATAGTGTGATTTAGGAAAGGACGGTGTGGCAGAGCTAAGGTATGAAGGTAGAAAAAAATGGTACATGAGAGCTTTCAAGTATCTGGAAAGGATAAAAGGCATGCCGTTGGCAAACTCAGGGATTTGAACAGGACAAATTAGGAACAACTGAACAGAATGCTCTGTCATGTTTGTGGTGGGAGGATTTCTCAATTGAAGATGCTCATTCAATTCTGCAGTAATTTCTTAAGACCACTGAATAAACTTTTAATAAGTTTAAATTACTAGTATTTCTAAAGCTGAATTAATTGTAGGTAAGTCTTTAAGGATCCAGGAAGTATTTTTCAAAAATGGTATAAGAAATCATGTTGAACACTAAGGAATATTCATTATTAGTACTCACTTTAGCAAAGCTTAATTAATTTTAGCTCATTATACTTTCTCTACAGCAATAAAAATATAAATCTATAAAAAGATATAAATGTTTTCATGACAGTAATTCATATGTGTAAATTATTGTTTTATGGGCCTGGGCCTTGTAAATGGGATTATCACATTTGTAGTCCTATGAAATAATTCATACATGTAAGACTTTTGTTTTGTTTTGTTGCTCTATTTCTACTTTTATTTTTCTCACCATCATCTTTTCTTTCCCCAGAGGACAGGAATCATTGTGTCTCTACATGAGAGCAAGGAGACTGAATATCTTCCCAAAGTTTCAATGTGATTTGATAAATTTTCCATAGAGTGTTGAGAATTATTGTTAGGTGGGTGTGGTGCTGGGGATTAAACTCACAGACTTTCATGTGCTAGGTGAATTCCTCTAACTTTGAGCCCCAGCTCTCAGACCACAGGGATTCTGATAAAAAGAAATAGTCGAGTTGATTGCATGCTATCATCGCTATGAGGTGAATAACCGTATATTCCCTATTTCTTTGGGCATACAAATAAATTTTACCAGGCTTCTAAAATATACATAATCATTCCATGGTGTGTGACACAATCTTGTGACTATTAGGAGATTGGGCGACTGTGGATATTATCCTAATATGAAGAGTTTCTGTTATAAGAGGTTGTTTCTAATGTTCAGATATTTTTCCTTCAGCAGCCATAGCAGTCACATAGGAGACTTAACTTCTTTCCCTTTTATTTGTGATATTGAAACTTCTGTATGCAGTGGAATAAAAAGTAAATTATTTTCAACATTATTTTAATCTTTAAGATCTCTTTCATTTTTCTCTACTGGAGCAATTTTATGAGTTTTGCAGTTGAAAGTCTGGATTAAAATTAATATGCAATTTTACAATATTTCTTCCACCTCATGAAGATCTTCTAGCGTTTGTCTTTGGCAAGTATAAAAATCTACTCCCCTCCTTTACACTGCCTGATAACTGCGTTCCTATCCTCATTGAATTTTCTCACTGATCAAATTTCTTTCTTCACTTTGACCAGTAGACAGCTTCAAATTAAATCTAGAGTATACTTTCAGTAGCTTTATATGACCATAAGTATTATTAATCTTTTTCTGAGTTTTATTATTTTTCCATTTTCTCTATTTTTAAAAATCTTTCATTGTAGTAGTAGTTGTTGATATTTTGAGATAAGGTCTCATGTATCTCAAGTTGACCAAAAACTCACTACATATTCAAGGTTGGCTTAGAAATTGGGATCTCATTTTTTCCACCTATCAAGTGCTGAGGTAGAAAATGTGTACCAATATGCCTGGCTTGTATTTTTTCTTTCCTTTTCATATGTATTTGCACTCTGAAGTATTTTGTAGATGGAAATGGTCAGTGAGTAAACCCATATGATGGTGACCAGAATATGGACTTCCTCGAACATTCCAGATTTTAGAGAACGGTTTGGGAATTTGTTACTCCTTTTTTGACCAGCATGGTTAAAGATATAACTATTTTCATACTCAGTTCTCAAGTGTACCACACCTTAATGCTACAAGTGCAAAAATCTCCATGGAGAAACTACAATGCATATATTTAGAGAAGCCTTCCAGCCACATGGATTATCTATTTTAATTCTAGTTGTTCAATCAAATTTGGACAGTTGTTCGTTGAAGCAGTTGTAAAAAGTATCTTAAGACCATACCTAACTTGTGACCGCTGCTTCACGTTTCTGCTAATTCCTGTATTTAGAGACAGTTTACACTGACCTCTCGGGATGTGTTATAACTTTCATCAATTCCATCGAAGCAAAAGGAAGGCAATATAAGGTTATCTGTTAGGGCATTTTCAATATGGACTTAGAGTGATACCTTCTATAAGAATGGTCTCTGCTCTTTGAGAAGTTGTACTTTATGGCTTTTAGTCAGTAAGAACAGTGCAAGTACATTTATCCAGAACCAGAATGAAGACTGCTGTATCTAAAGCAACCTGGAGAATTCAAAGGGCATTCTGTATTCTTTTGACTTAGTTGATCAGAATACTCTTGACTATTTAGAGAGGAATTAATATAGGTAACTACCCTTTAGATTTAAGTAGACATTTACCAATGTTCTTTCACTGTCTAGAATCTAATAGGATCCATTAAAATGTCATCTAGAAGCATTCAAGAGTTTTATCATGGCTTCCATGTAATATTATCTAAGAAATCATCAAGCAATATTTAAGTATAATCGTGCACCTTAAGACTGTGTGAGCACTGAGGGCTGTTAATTAGGATTCAGATACTTATGACTCTGAAATAAGGGCAGAAATGAGTTTCTTTAATGTTTTTACAATTTCACCCATTATGCTGATCTCAGGGAGTTAGTAAAGTTAAGAAGATTAAGATAACATAAGTTTGGGATCTACATATATTTAGGAGGACTGCTTGAGTCTGCTATTTCAAACATCTATTTCAAGTTCAAATGGAAAATCTTGGTATAATTGATTTTATTTAGCCTGCAAAGCATCAACACTAGTCTAGCTCCAGAGTGCCAGTCCCACAACTTTTCCACTGACATTGTACAAAACATTGCCTGGCTTTCTGCAAAGAGGAAAATTTAGTGGTCTCAGAGGTAGGAGGTTTCTTTTTAGTCAGCAATCTAGATTTTACATTATTTATGCTGAGGTGTGGGGATATGCTGATATGCTGATGGGCAAAGAAGAGTGAACCTCATTTAGGTATAACCTGATAAAGAGTCGGTACTGTGTATTAATAGGCTGTGCTCTTTGAAGGACACAGGGTTAACCTTCCATAGTCTTTTCTATTTTATGGTACCTTTCTGACTTGTCTTGTTCTTAGCATTAAAATAATAATATTACTGTTACTCCTCTTGCTCCAAACATACTTTTTTTCTGGAAAACCACAACTTCACATCTTAATCTCCAGTTTTAAACCCCAGACATAATGCAATTCTTTCTTTTTCTTTCTTCTTTCTGTCTCTCTGACACTCTCTCTGACATTTTATTCTTACTGAAATATTGAAAGTATTTAACACTAGAACAAAATGGGCACCAAAAGTCAAACCTGGCTTTACAAGTCCTGAAAAATTTTACTGTCTTTGTTCTGTATGTCTCTTGGGTCACTTACTTGCTTAATTTGATGCACACTTTTCTGAAACTAGGTGATATATAACCTATCTCATCACCGCCAAATCTGAAGATACATAGATAAGAGCAACAGAGGGATCTTACTATCAGCTTTCACAGTCTTAAGCCTGCATTCACATTTATTTCAGGAACAGCAGAGCCCTGCAAAGCCACCTCCCTGTCATGAAAGCACCTCAATCAGGAAGAGTCATTTACTGGAACTGACTCATCCCCTCAAGCATTAAGGACTTTTCAGACCATCTTACAGAACTGGACTGGAGACATGGATCAACCTTGACCAAGGCTGCTTAATTATATATTAAAACTTAAAGTTCATGGTAGTACCTCCCAGGTGGACTTTGAGTTAATGGATTCTTTTCTCTATATTTCTGAATGTTGCTGCTCTTTAAACTTTGCTGTTTTTCAAAAAAAATGTTGAGTGTAACTGCATGTCAACTGGAAAAAAAAATGCCCTGGCTATAGCATGTCTGTCATATCAATCCTAAAACGTTTTGCACACATAGAGATCAAAACCTTTAATTTGTTCATTCAAACAATATTATTACAAGTGTACTCTGTGTCACAGACTATGTAAAATAATGACTATGCAAAGACCTTTGACCTAAAGGGATTTAAAATATGGCCTTAGAATTAAAGGAGGCTTGGAAACTACCTACAATTTCCTGTTCAATCTAGGAAAACAAATAGCCTGTGCTGATAATTAACTCTGAGTCTGATGATTTGGACAATCTGAAAAATAAGAAGCACTTGGACTTTCTTTGTACAAGATCAGTAGAAGGATTTGGGATTTTTTTTTGCTTTGCTTTGCAACTTCAAAGAGCTGAACAGAAAGAACCGGACTAAAGAAAATGACAGAATATTCTAAGCTTCACCACAAAGAAAAGAAGATTTTGTACCATCTCTCTATTTGTGTATTTTTTACAAAGTGCACTGATTTCAAATACCATTATCTTGAATATCTTTGGCTGACTTGATGGTTGGTAATCAAATGTAATGACAGATAGCAGATGAGACAGAAAAGAGGAAGCATTCAAATTGAGCACTGAAGAAATTTTGCGTCCTAATAATTGCCAATTATGCAGGAATCCTGTATGTTGGAAGAAGGTAGCTCCCACCAGCCTTGGGCCAATTATCCAAATGTGGCTGGACTGGTAGATGTGGGAGAGATTGCTCTGCAGGAAATGAGCTAGATAAATGTTACTTATCCTCATAACATGTCACAACAAACACATATTCCTCTTATAATTTTAGTTTTATAGCAAGAACAAATAGAGATCAAAGTCTGATGTGTCCAGCTTCAAATTCAGAATGTCTTTTGCATAAGTGAAACATGTATAAAAATAGCAGGTACTCAAAAACCCTTGTGGAAGAAATAAAGAACTTCCTGGTTGTCATAAGGAGTTTGAATATTGTAGAAAATATGAGTTTCTAGATACCCATCTGTCTAAAAGTCATCACAAAATATGAGTTTCAAATGCCAGGTAAATAGTGAGCTGAACACTGAATGATGCTGGCAGCAAGAGAGGATATGTAGATAGATTGAAAACAAAATTGAAAATTTATTTATTTATGTATTTATTTATAGTAGAGATGGAACCTAGGATGTTACCCATACCAGGGAATGCATTCTGATAATGAGCTATAACCCTAGGTCACAAATTAGTATTTTGCATACTTTCTTCCATAGACATGTACACCCATGAAGGTTCCATGAATTTAATGAATGAAGTCATCAAGTGTTTATTGAAGACTGAAACAACGTTGATCATAGTTTCTTTTACCATCAAATTATTATCCTCTTTAATGTCTTTCTCTCGGTGATGAATAAAAATATATAAATTATCTTGTTTAATTTCCCTTCTGCATAGGCACCATTTACTGGTGTAAAACTCTCCAAGACTTGGCCGCAATAGGGGAGAAGATATAATCAACTTTGTTGAATGTAAAAAGAAGATAATAGTACATCAGGCCCCTTAGCCATTTGAATCACACCCTTAGAAGATTCTCAGTGGAAGAAATTATACTCGTAGGTATAACTTGTTCCTAGAATTCAGGTATTAGACTATTTTGCTTTCAGTTTCCTTGATCATGGACTACAATGGTTCCTCAAAGAAGAGAAGCTTAAGAAAATGTAATAATCATGAAGCTCCATACTTAGCTTGATTATAGAAAAGTTCTTTCAGACATCTTTTTAAGATTAGTAACATAATAATAGGCTTCAAATAAGCAATTGCTAGCCGGAACTCAGGGTCATACCTGTAATCTCCATACTTGGAAGGTTAACACAGGAGAATCAGGACTTCACGTTGAGCCTGGAGTATATGAAACCTCTTTAAAACCATAAAATAATAAATAAATAAATAAACAAGGATATATTATGTAGTACAGTTACTTGAAAAGAAAAAATAAACAGTAAATCCATCAGAGTTCATTATTAATAATTTTATTAATAATGAATCCTTACAAATAATTTAGTATATTGGGATATCATATATTTATAAAAGCATGACTGTCCTAAAAGGATACATACTTAAGGCTGTTTTCAAGTTAGATCATGAGTGTATACAATATTGATCTTAAATAACAAATTACCCACTTTATCCCAGATGACTAGATCTGAGGAAAATACATGCTCAAACAAACATAATGTGCTGGAGCCATTGATTCCATCTTTATAGGTTGTGGCATTCACAAAGTATTTATGGTGGCTACATATATCTCAAATTATCTACAAGTTCCCTCTTCCTTTTAAATATTTTATCATTTTTATTTTATGTGTATAAGTGCATTCCCTGCATGTATATAAGTGCTCCCGTATTGCACAATGCCTGTGGTGGTCAGAAGAGGGCATCAGATGCCCCTGGAATTGGAATTTGAGAATATTTTGTGCTGCCATGTGGGTGCTGGGAACTGAACCTGCATTTTCTGCAAGAGCAGTCAGTGCTCTTAACCACTGATCCATCTCTCCAGCCCCAAGTTCCCCCTTTTTTTTTTTTCCAGTTGTAATATCTTTGAAACTTACTTTACATTCTTGGGAAATACAAGTCATTAAAGCTTCTTAACTCATTTTTTCAGCGATAGGATTTAATGTAATATAAGCTTTTTTTGTTAAGCACTAAATAACTGCTCAATGTTATGCCAGGTACTACATCTGAAAGGAGAGCTAAATGTAGTAGACTGTTACTCTATTTATTTGGGCCTGATAATGTCTAGAATAGCTGAAAACTGGAGTAAATAAAAAGCCCCCAAGTGTAACCATTCTTTTCCGAAAAAATTGTGAAAATGCAATGCCTTTGGAAAATTCCCCATGCGGAATAAAGGAATGTTCCATTTGACTGGCAATGACATATACAATTCAAGTGAAGCACTAATAATGATAAAGAAATTACTCTAATTTTTATAACATAAAAAACATAAATTATGAAAATTATGTGCAAAATGTACCAACACTAGAGCAAAATTATCAGAATAAAACGCTTTAAGAATTGAAAATGGCACCTACTTTATTAATTTTCCCAAAGACTTCCCTTAGTCCATTTAAGTTCAAATAATTTCCTTTTGGTGTGTCTTTCCTGGTGGAGTTCTTATCATTTTTTTCTTCATTTTATTTTTGAGGCACTGGAAAATATTGAACATAGGGCCTGACATACACTTGATGCAAAACCAAAAGTTTTGCAAGATTTGCAATTTCATTTTGACACTAGTTTGTATTATTTTGTCAAACACTATAAAATTCCAGCCAGAAACTGGTTAACAGAGGCTCCTATTAAGCAAGAAGAACTATTTTTGCAGGGACTAGTTTTAATGACGTTCACTAGTGAATAATTTGTTTATGATTACTTCTGTTTATTGTTCCATCCTCTTAATTTCTGTGATGTGGAGAGTGTATTATTGGACAATAAATACTCCTGACTTTGTATGTCCTACAAGGCAAAGAAACTTGAGTTTTAAGATCAATATTCCTAACATGTCCTAAAAACACACTTGTTCTGCATTATTTCATTATTAAAATAATGCACTTATTTTATTTTTTAATTTTGTATTGATTCCAGAATTTCATACAATGTATTTTGATCACATTTAGAACCCTTCCCCTCTCTCCTGCCTTCCCCAGTATTCCCACATTTCATATCCTCCATTGTTATCTATCCTTTTATCTCATTTGGTTATTTAATTTCTGTTATTTAAAGGTCAATCACTTCAGATTTGTATCTCCTAAGTGTTCCTGGGTATGGGTACAAGCCCTGATAAATATTATATTGTATGAATTCTTAAAATGATTAATTTCTTTCTCTCTTAAACGATCCTGAGCTTTTAAAAAGTTGCCTGTCTGACAGCAAACCACAGAAAATATTCATCCAGATGAGAAAGTATGTTCTGAAGTAGCATTCAACCTAGAAGTTCTATTTTCTTGTCAGAAATCCAAGACACCCTACAATAGTGTCTCTCAAACCATAACTGATTTTCTCACTAATGTTAATAGTTCTTTCTAGAGAAAAATGAAACTTTTAGGTTCAAAATTAATTTGGTAAGACAATGAAAAATGGTGTGGTCAACATGGAGAAGAGCAAGAAAGCTTCTCAAAATATTAAAATAGAATTATCATCTGTAAAAATAATTCAATAAAAATCAGGGCATCAAACATATACTAGCAAACTCATGTCCATTGTATCATTATACAGTCTAACCAAGAGGCCGAAGTAACATGAATGTCTATGTACTTATAAATTGATGAAGAATACATCATACAATGGAATATTATTCAGCCTTAAAAACGAAAGAAATTCTGTCATATATCACGTGTTCCTGAGACTTAAAGACGTTATGCTAAATGAAACAAGCCATTCATAAAAAGCAAATATTGAGTAGGGAAATGGTTCAACATGAAAAACCACTTACTACACAAAGTTGAGGATCCAAGTTTGATCTCCAATCCCCAAATAAAGGTGGAAGGAGAGTATTGTCTCTACAAAGTATTAATTAGTATAAGATAGTAATAACTGAAATAAAAATTTAGAAGACAAATATTTCTTCTACATACATGAGATATCTAAAGTAGTTCAACTCTAAGAAACAGAAAGTAGAGTGGCAGTTGTCAGAGGCTAGGAGGAAAGAAAAACAGACTTATTGGTAAGTGTATAGATTTTCAGTCATACAAAATGACAAAGTTGTGGTATTTGTTGCATAAAGATATAAAGTTAAAGTTACTATTACTTTACACTTAAAAACAGATTCCATGATAAATTTTGTGTGGTCATACCAACAAAAAAAACTAATTTTAAAATATGTACTTAAGCTCCTTTTAATATTTACCCTGAATATGAGCATATTATTAGAACTGAGAATCACTGTATTAAGGAAGCATTTACCTTTCTTTAGTTCATCATTTTGCAAATTGATTTGTCCACAAAATTTTGGTGACTATCAATGAAGAATTCTGATTAGAATTCTGATTAAAATTCTGAAGGACATCAGTCATAAGTGGACTACCATTTGGAAAATGCCATTCTTAGAGACATTGCCCCCACAGTAGAGGGAGAAGAAAATATTTGCAAGTCTTGATAACAGCTTCAGTTTGGGAAACAGCAGACTGAAGAAAGCACTTGCTGGAAGAGTTTCACCATGTGCAGCTTTCTACCCATTCATAAAAACTCATTGCATCAAGAGCTATAGAAATACATTTGAAAGATACAAACTCATGTCAATGACTCCCAAGCTTAGCTGAATCTCTTGGGATGCTTTAAAAACATAGTTTAGGTGTCACTCTTCAGAGATTCTAATTTAGTACGTTTGAAGATCATCCAATACTGGGGGTCTCAGCACTCTGTACTAGCTCGAGAAGACCGAGGGGTCTCTACTGTGGGGTTAGGGGTAGCGGAGGCGCGGAATCAAGACACGGACTTCCGGAGCTGGGCGGGAAGCAGGCCAAGCGGGTGCCACTACAAGCTCATTTATTGAGTATGTGCAAAAGCTCTTATAGGTCCGGATAGCCAATGACCTTATGGGGTGGGGTCCTGAATGCAGCCAATAGTAGTCTGTCCCCAGGTAGGCAGGTTCTTTCTAGGTGCTAGGCAGAAGCTGGTCTCACTACTAGCCAGAGCAGAGCACCAACACCCACAGGAGCCATTCCTCTTTTCCTCCTGGCAGGTGGCCTAGTTAAGCCCAGTTTGTATTATGCCCAACAATCTAGGTTTGGGGAACCACCGTTTTAGACTTTTCAATTCTGAACGATTACATAGAGAAAAATTGAGAGTTCTTTGAATTTTTAAATTCTATTTTTTAATTGAGCTTTTGTCTATTTCAAAACATATTAATCATCTTTATACCCCTTTCCCCTTCAGCACTCTCCCATAGTCCCACCTCTGGATTTCATGCAATGTCGTTTACGTGAAGGCCTGTCAAGTCAAGTCAGTATTCCCTGATGTCCTTAAGTACAAGTTCATCCACTGGGGTCTGGTCAGCATATTTAGTCACTCCCTTAAGGGGTCAGCTTTTCCTCGCCTAGTAGTAATCAGCTGCCCAATAGTTCTTCAGCTATTATGAACTTATGTTAGCTCTACTATAAGGAAATTAGTGCACAGATCATGAATGAATACAAAAGAAAGTTGATTTGATCTGGAACAAAGGCAAATTTTTGGCTCCAGTCTTCATGATTGACTAGAAGTAATTTAAACCTAAAGCCCTGCTAATGAGTCTTGAAATTATCTGAATATTAATGCATACATGTGCAGTTTCAAAAGTTATACACAAAGTTCCTTACATAGCAACAGCTTATTACTTTCAATCCATAGGTCTTGGTCTAAGAATCTCTTCTGTTATCGCCAATGTATCTGAGGTAGGTGTTCTCCTGAGAACTGTAGTAATGACTTTGTTCACAAATGGGCAGAGAAATTATAGGGTATTCCTTGTACAGTAGGACTATAACAAGATCTATTGCTCTCTGGGATATATTGTTTAAATGTGAGACAAGTACTAGGAAAGAGACTTAGGGAATCAAGTCAGAAAAATAAAACCAGGAGAATACAAATATGAGAAAACACTATAAAATAACTTTAGGTTGCAAAGTCTTTTGGTAAATCAGTTTGAACTCATACCTCGGCAACATACAAGCCATTTGATAGGTTGTATGAGAAGGCAGGCCATAGCATGATCAATCAAGTTAATGTGAGTGATTTTACAGGTTAAATGATTGTTTTGAAAAAAACAAAAAACTAAAGTGAGGGTCTTAACATTTGGTTTTGAGTTAATGCATATTCACCATGAAAAAGGTCCTGGAATACCAATCCAGTTATACTGCTTGCTTGATATTTAAATTTCAACCCAAAGGGGATCTCTTTATTCTGTCTTAAGCATAGGATAAGGGAAAACTCACAGGTGCTTCAGATAGAATGTCTGGTATCAAATATACATCCTGCTGCTTAATGAGTAATATTAGGTAAATTTCCTTGTGCTTCCTGAAGTAAAAAATGTAGGATGATCACTACTCCTACCTCACGGAGTTTTTCAGTGAAATCAGACGGTTGTAATGCACTCATAACAGCACCTTGTCTATGAAAAGTAGTTAAGTGGTAACCATTGTTAGCATCAGATATCAATTTCTTAGATTTGGTATGTTTCTGCCTCTTTCCTGAACCAGGACTGCCTGGAAGAATGCAAGTCAGAGTGGAGAGGAAAGTAGAATTTGGGGTTGGAAAATGGTGAAGGTCAGAATTTGCTGAGGATTAGATATGCTTCCTGGAATTCCAACTCAGTCTTCAGGATTTTTTTTCTGTAATTTGAAGAAGTCTCATTCTACATAAAGTTTATTTTACTACATCTGTATGTGGTTCAGCATTTGTTACAATTTCCTCTCTTGGTTGCTTTGAGGATACAAATGACCTTGGTATGTTAATTCTAATTTTTATGTAAGTTATGGTTCCTTATGAGTTACTATCTTTTTCTTTAACCAGAACAATCAATATGATAACTGACAAAGAATACTGCCAGAACCTAATTTCCAAGAAAGTGTTATCAGAAGGTAGTTATTTAACAGTTAGAAGGCTTTTCTGATGACAGACACATCTCTTGTCAAGAAAAGTCCTTGGGGTGGGGAATTAGGACACAAGTACCCAGCTAAAAAGCTAAGTTAATTTTTATTTTTATATTTAAAATTTATTTTAAAATTATTTATGTGGGGGTGAATGTGTGTGTGAGTGTGTGTGTGCACACATGTGCACACACGCACGCATGTTGTGCCTCCCTTGGCACATGTGTAGAGGTTAGAAGACAACTTTTCAGGAGTGGTCTTCTCTTTTTACTATGAGATCTGGGGATTGAACTGAGGTCATCAGGCTTGCATGGGAAGCACTTTTACCCACTTAAGATAACCATGGGCCTGGCTTGAAATACTCTCCCTTATTCTGTCTTTATAAATACTCAACATCCATTAATTCCCAGCTCTAAGTCTTCCTGCTTATCACCCTTCTCCTGGGAAAACTTGCTCTCTACGATCTCCTTTTCCCTTCAGTTGACTAACATGAGGAAATAATGAATTTTCCAGGAAAGGATTGATATCTAACACCATTTTATGCTAAATACTGTAACTACATACTTTCAGATCCAGGTCGGGGTCTGGAATTGAATAGATCTGAGGTTGAGTCTTATTTCTCACTTATGACTCTTATCTATAACAAGTCATCTGTCCTCTCTGAACTGGGTTATCCACCTGTAAACTATCTGAAAATGTAGCACCAATCTCATAAAGTTGAAAGTGTTGACATACACCTATACATGTAAAGAACTTAGATTATATATGGATCAAAATAAATGTGTCTAAATTGCTGTTACTATTGTTACTTAACAAAAACTTTGTTGAAATCATATTATGACACTGAAATATGAGGGAAGATGCTTTGCACCTTGAATTTAAGGAACTGTGTACATAGAGTTTAACTGATATTCCTTAAGTCTCAGGAAATTTATGATAGGGCCAGTATTAGAATCAAAGTCCAATGATTCTAATGCCTAGAATAGACTTTTTCAGAAAAGTTTATAGTCCTCCTGTCCAAGACTGGTTCCTGCTGACAGAGTCAAGTTGATTAGTAGTAGCTATTTTGAGAAAACAATTAGGTTCAAACACTTCTTTTTAGTAATGTATGATATATATATATATATATATATATATATATATATATACCACAAAAATTTCTGGTACATAGTCTATCCTGTACCTCATCTTTCCAACTGGGACTCAGGAAGACTTGAGCTCACACATGGATTGACACTCATAAATGGGCCAACATGGTCTATGACAAGACATAACTTTCCTGGTCTCCTTTACTCTGCAGTGCCTAGCAAGAATCCAAAGCCCATCACATGGTAGGTTCTCAATAAATACAAAGTGAACAAAGCACTTATTAATTTTAATAATGGAAAATTTAATATCCTGGATTTGTTATGGTTTGTGTAAAAATATTTAAACCAACCTGATTTTTACAATCAGATCATTTATGCAATATGAATCTTCTTTGAAAGACTGAATATAAGAATGACCTAACTTGGCTGGGGTTTTTAATTTCCCTATTATAGGCCTGGACTATGGACTTTAATGTTAAGTTTTCACAAATCAATTCCTGCGGTGAGAGGCAATTTCCTAAAAGTCTAGCAAAGCTTAGTCCTTTGGGGCAAAATCAGCTAAGTCTTTCTGCCTTCTTTAGAAATGAAATACTTAGGTAAGGGTCCTTCTTTTCTTAAATCAAAAACAGCAGGTATATGGCTGGAGAGATGGCTCAGCAGTTAAGAAGACTGACTGCTCTTGCAGAGGAACTGAATTTGGCTCCCAATATCTGCATAGTAGCTAACAACCATCATTAACTACAGTTTCATGGGATCCAGCACAGTCTTTTGGCCTCCGCAGGTGCACTTTCATACATACAGGCAAAACACTCATGCACATAAAATAAAAATGAAAGGATCAAAAATATTTTTCCAAAACCCCAGAAGATACAATTCATTGAAAGATAAATGGATAAAATGCCTGTAACTAGGAAATATCAGCAGTCTGTAGTCCTGGCCATTTTGTAGTCATGACTCTCCTTATTCTACCCATTTACCATGTTTGGAGTCTTCACAGTATTTTTGTTTCCCCTCTATCCCTATTCTAAGAAAGAGTTTCTTCATAATCCTTAACCCTTTGTACCTCACCATAAAAGTAAATTTACTCATTTATTAATTCTTTTCTTTGCCATTGTATTTACTCTTTGTTTTCTATCAGTTCCTGACAAAAATTCTGAGGAGTCAGAGATGAATGAGGCATAGTCACTGCCCTCAAGGAACTCAGAGCCTATGTGTATAGAAACTGGCAAATAGTAGACATGGGCAAACAGATAAATTATGAAACAACATAGTTAAATGTTATAACCAAGATAGAAGCTGAATGCTGTGGGAGTCCAGTTCTTTCTCTCAAGAGTATCTGATTTATTATCTTTATCTCTGACTCTGAAAGGGAATGCAAAGTCCTCATTAAGCCATTTGAAAGAACAAACCTCAAAGAACAGGCTGGAGAGATATTTTTGGCAAAGAGTGTTTTTCTATCGTCACTGAAATATCACCAAGAGGCTTCCTAAGCCATCTTTGTATAAAGCTGGTCTTGCTAATAATAGCATGATTCCCAACAAATGAACAATACAGCATCTGGTTCAAAAGAAAGTGCTTCCGTCATTTAGCTAGAAAAAAGACACCCCTACATATGTAGGGAATCATTGGTAACAGCTATGGAGATGAAGGTAGCATGATATGGAGGTCGACCTAGTTTCTGGGTCTGCTTTTAAAATAATTGTCTTGCCTGTGTGACAAGTATAATTGAAGCCAAGCAGCTAAGGGAAAGTCAAAGAGTTTCTATAAACATTTAAACCCAAGAAGTTGCTAGGCTTTTTCTCAGTTGAAATGGATCCATTTTGAAATAGTGATGTTCATTTTGCAAAGGAAAGGTACATTTGTACAAGTTCAAAGCCTGAATGAGGTCCTGCCTATTCGTCCTATACAGTAAGATAGCCTCCTGAAACTAGGCCATTTACTTCTGGGACTGGAAGTTTCATGCTTGCCCTACCTATGATACCAGTAGTGAGAAGATCATAAGTTAAAGGCCAGATCTTATCTTAAAACAGCAACAAAATGTTAGAAATTTTGCCTATTAAGAAAATAGTGTTAAAGTAATACAAATTATCTCTGTTACTGAAAAATGCGGTGGGGACTGTAGAAATGGTGAACTGTGACTTGTTTCATTTTGTGCTTCTTAAAGGCTGATATCATGTATGGATAAAGTCTTTGTATAGTCATCAGTCTCTAAAAAATAGTTTAAAACTGTAATATACTCTGAGTTAAAATATTATTTGTTTTAAGTATACTTTAATGACAAAATTAGGAATTATGGATACTATAACGGCATATAAGGAGTCTGAATGTCTCCACTTCCTTCTAACAAGAAGTAGAAAATGAGAAAAATGAAAAAAAAAAAACGCATCACACTTGCGTTCCATTAAAAAAGCGAGGTCAAGGGAAAAACTAATGCTCCTCAAATTGGAGCTTCAGAAAGGTGGCTGCAAGAAATCACAATTCAACAAATTCAAAACCCATTTTTTCACTTTAATAGTTAAAAACTTTGTGGGTAGCATTCATAGCAGAGACGTACTGACAATTTTGTGAATTTTTGCCTCCAGGAGGTAATCATGTTGAAATATGCTAGAACATTGTGTTCTTATAGCAAGGGCTGCCTCTGGGAAAAATATTTCCCTAGAACGTAAACTGTTTTTTGTTTTTTTGTTTGTTTGTTTTGGTTTTTGCCCTAGAGTCTAACCAAACTGTAAGAAAGCAAATATCTTTCTAAAGAATGATTTAAGGCAGAGGGAAAGAAATACATGACTTTAGCTCTCCTAAGAGATGAATAAATGGAGAAGCCCCTAAGAAGTGCACAGCACAGAGGCAAAAGATCAAGAAAAGATGCAATCACATCATAGGCCACAGACTACTTTCCATTTCCCAAACTTTACAGGGAAATCATTAAAACCTATTTACATCAGCTCCTTTGCTCTATTGTATTGTTTGCCTTTCACTAAAATTACGGCAGAAAAAAAGACAAAAGCATTAGTTGAAGAATATGGCAGAGATCTTAGAATGAACAGATTATAGGTTTAAAACAAGTATGATTTTTGTTTATGATGGTTTCTCTGTGTAACCCAGACTGCCTTTAAATTCACATCCAGCCTCCCAAGTATTGGACTAAGGATATGTAGCACATGCTCAGAAAAACAAATATGATTAATTTGCTGAAATCTCTAGTATGCAATGTAGCCTACTCAGAGATGTGCAATGCTAGCTAGGGTAGAGGTAGAAATCACAAGAAAGAATCAAATGGGAGAGATAAAATGAGACAAATAAGAATGAAGAATGCTTTTCTGGAGCTAATTAATAATGTAAATGAGACACAATTTAAAAAAAGAGAAGAGAGTATTCATGAACCATGGGGCAACTAAAAAAAAGGAACATACACATAATGCAATTATGAAAAAAATACTTGCAGAGAATCTCTCCAAATTAATATCAAACACCAAACCAAAATTCAAAGGAGGTCACAGAACATTAAATATGGTGAATGCAAATCAAAACACTTAGGGTTAGGATACAGCTCACTTACCACGTAGAAGTCTTGGGTTCAGATCCCTAGCAAAGAGTAAACCAGGGGGATTTGCCTACAATTCTACCACTTGCAAAGTAGAGGGAAGAGGATCAAAAGTTCAAGGGTGTGCTGGCCTGTAGTCATGGGCTACTCTTTGATTTTTATCTTAGTGACCACATCTTTAGTGTCTAGTTCAGTAACTGATTAGGAACGGGTGTCAAATAAATGCATTGATGGATTGTGGAGAAAAGAAATTCCAGGTTGGAACTTGGCGAGGGCTCAGCAGTTAAAAACACTAGCAGCTCTTGTAGGGGACCTGGGTTCAGTTCCCTGCACTCAAATGGCAGCTAAAAACAATCTGTAACTTTAGTTTCAGGGGATCCTCTTCTGGCCTCTATGGGTATTGCATGCCTGTGGTTCATTTCATATACACACACAAAACACTCATACACATAAAATAAAAATAACAGCTAGTTTCATCAATTTCCCTGCAGTTGTCATGACTTCATCTTTCTTTACTGCTGAATAGAACTCCATTACATAAATGTATCACATTTTCATTTTCCATTCATCAGTTGAGGGACATTTAGGCTGTTTCCATTTCTTAGCTATTATGAAAAGAGCAGCAACAAAAACGGATGTGCAAGTATCTCTACAGTAGGACAAGCCAAGTAGTGGTATTATTGGATCATTTGGTAGATTAATTTTTAATTTTTTAAACATTTCTCCACATACTGCTTTCCATAGTGGTTGCACGAGTTTGCCTTCCCACCAGTAGTGAATGCATTTTCTTCTTTCCCCACATCCTCACCAGTATTTGATGCCTTTTGTTCTCTTGATCTTAGTCTGACTAGGGGAAGATGAAATCTTAAAGTGGATTTGATTGTCATTTCCTAATTACCAAGGATGTTAGACACTTTTAAAGATATTTCTTAGCCATTTTTATTTCTCAGTTTATGAACTCTCTGTTCAGATTCTTCGTCCGTCTTTTATTTGGGTCACTTGTTTTCTAGATTCTTTTTATTTTTTACTTTTTTTAGTTCTTTATACATTCTGGATGTTAAACCTCTGTCAGATGTGTCATTGGTGAAGATTTTCTACTACTCTCTGGGTTTTCTCTTTACTTCTTTGGTTGTTTTGTTCGTTGTACAGAATACAGAAGCCTTTTAGTTTAGGGAGGTTCCGCTTGTTGATTATTGACCTTAATTCCTAAGCAACTGATATCTGCTCTAGAAAGTCCTTTCCTAACACTTATATCTTGTAGAGCACTGCCCATTTTTTTTCTTCTAATAGTTTTAGAGTTTTGGGTTTTATATTGAGGCCTTTGATCCATTTGCAGTTGACCTCTGTGCAGAATGAAAGATAAGGGTCTAATTTCATGGTAGAGATCCAGTTTTGCCAGCACCATTTGTTAAATAAGATATATTTCCTCCAGTGTGTGTTCTTGGCACCTTTGTCAAATATCAGGCTGCTGAAATTGTGTACGCTCATCTTGGGTCTTCTATTATGTTTCATTTATCTATGTGTCTGTTTTTGTGCCAGTACCATGATTCAGTTTTTAAGACTGTAGCTCTGTAATATAGTTTGAGATCTTGTATGGTAGTCTCCCCAGCATTGCCCCTTTTGTTCAAGATTGCTTTGGCTAACTGGGGTCTTTTGTGATTCTATATGAAACCCGACATAGAACTGGGGAAATGGACAGGAGGCCCCAACCTTAGCTGAGGAGCTATTGGTAGCTGATCACTGCTGGGTGAGGGAGAAGGGAATGCCTCTTTATAGACTGACTAGACTCCAGTGGATGAACTTGAGTTGAGTGACATGTGGGTAACTAAACTTCACTGGATAGACCTTACCATATGTGACAGAATGAATGAAATCCAGTGGGGGGCAATATGGGTGAAAATAGGGGAGGGGATCTGAATATGATTAAGATACATTATATGAAATATACAAAAATTCACTAAAACATGCATTAAAATAAATACATAAATAATATTTGTAAGTTCATGGTCATCCTAAGTTTGAGGCCAGTCTAGGTTATAGCAGACCTTATCTGCAAAACCAACACAGTACTGAAGAAATGGTTTAATGTTTAGAAGTAGATAATGTTCTCACAGAGGTCCCGAGTTGGTTCTACAGCAAGTCACTCACATCTGTAACTTCAGCGCCTGTCGATCCACTGCTTTTTTCTCCACTCCAGGGGCACTGCAGTTAAGTGCACAATTCCACATACAGACACAACCACATATGTACACAATTAAAAATCAAAGTCTTTTAAAAAGTGAACAAACAAAATGTTACCTATACCTAGCTTGTATGTAACTGTAGAAACTTGTAGGAAAGACGAGCTCTTGAAAGGAGATGGAGAGAACACATTACCTATCCAGGAGCAAAGATGAGGATTATATTTGAATTCTCAGAGATGACACATATAAGCAAGAGTGGAAGAAAATATTTAAACAATGAGAGACAAAATCCACCCACCCTACAAAGACACCCATTGTAGAATTACCCTTTAGAAGTGAAGGATAAAGATCTTCTCAGACACGACTGAGAGAGTTTGGTAGCAGTATGCCCAATTTGTAAGAAATTTTAAAAATTCTTTAGAGAAAAGAAAAAAGATATATCAAAAACTTACAGTTACATTTGAAAAGGAACAGTATTAAAGAATGAGATTTTTTTGTTTTTAATTTGAGAAATGATAGTTTATTCAAAATAATAGAAAAATGTATTCACATATGCAGGCTCATATTTATAGATATTATCTATGAACAATATGTTTGCTTACATAGAGTTACATGCATGGAGTGAATTAAGGCAATAATTCAAAAGATTGGTGAAAGAGACAAGCAATGTTCTATTAATTATATGATTTCCACACTGCCCATAAAGCATTTATTATCCACTTAAAAACTGAAAGGTGAGAAAATGAAATCTTAAAATAATTAATCAAAATACTGAAGCATAAAAAGTAGAAGGTGAATGTCGGAGTAAACAACACAAGCCATAACCAGGAAAGAATGTGGAGGACAGAATGTGGTAGACAGTATTCCAAATTCCACAGCAGCTACAAGATTATCCAGTTACTGGGAAAATATTTGCAAAAGATTTTTCAGAAAAGGAAACATTAGTCAAAAATAACGGGGCTGGAGACACGGCTCAGTTAGCTGTTCTGGCAGAGGACCTGGGTTTGATTCTCAGTACCCACATGGAGGCTAAGAACCACCTGCAATTCTAGTTCCAGAGGATCCAATGCCCTCTTCTGACCTCTGCAGGCATTGCATTCCATAGGTGCACTTGCTTACCTGTATGCAGTATGATTCTCTCACGGTGGACCTATGTGTTACACATTTGTATAAAGTAATAAAATATGCAATACCAAGATTGAAATCTAATGTTAGTTATGGACCTTGGGTAACACTGATGTTTTACTACAGCTCTGTTAATTAAATTCATTGCATATTTCGGTGAGAGAATATTAATAATGGGAAGACAAATACATGTGAGTTGGTAGGGAATGAGGGGAATCATTGGATTTCCCATTTTATGGTGCTGCTTTTCAGTAAAGTAGATAATCTTCATAAGAAACTAGTTGTAAATGATGCTGTTAATAATACTTTTTAGTTATTTATCTTTATTTTTTATGGTTATGAGTGTTATGCCTGCATGTATGTAAGTCCAACCATGTTGTGCAATGCCGACAGAGTTCAGAGGGGATTGGATCCCTTGAAACTGAAGCTATGGATGGTTGTTAGCCACCATGTGGGTACTGGCATTCGAACCTGGGTCTTCTGCAAAAGCAGCCAGTGTTCTTAACTGCTGAGACATCGCTCCACATCTTGTTGCTAAATAATATATATATATATATATATATATATATATATATATATATTTATCTACGTTTTCAATAACACACAACAACAACACATATGCTTGTTTATTGTTAACCCTCATATTACGAACTGAAAGAGGACAAGACTTATCTTCATTTGATGGATGTGAAGACTGAAACATAGTTGAGTAACTAATTTACTTTATAGAAATCAATCCACAAATCATGCTGGGGTCTCAGTCTTAATTATTTTTGTCAAAATTATAATCCATCTAGGTCTTTGGGTCAAATATGGCCTACTGCCTATGCTCTAAAATGTTTATTGAAATATAGTCTGTCTCTGTGCCTTTCACATCCCTATAGCCTGAGAAACTCCAATCTCTCCAACCCCACATACTATTCTCCTTCCAGCCTTGGGCACAGGCCTGCTTTTGTTCTTAGCACCCCAGATCAATTATCCTTTTAGATCTACCTGGAGCTGAACTCTCCAACCATGCCCATTCCCTACACTGGGATCACCTGCAGCCCCTCCCACTGCTGCAGGGCTAGGCTTTTCTGACCCTTAGTAGGTCCAGTCCCTTGCAGACTACCTGAGATTTCCTGAATCTGGCTTCTGTCTAACAGCTCCCCAAATTTTGCTTGTTAGAGGGGTCCAGACCTTAGGAGGAAGCCTGCGAGCATCTGATTCGTCTGACTTGACACTATGGGAACTCATGAGCAGCCCTCTGGTCCCTCCAATATAAAGTCTAAAGAAAGACCCCGAAGCTTTGACCAACCAGCTTTTCATACCCAATAAGAAAAAAAACCAAGGTACATAAAGCATACAAACAAAATCAGATTTCAACTCAACAGAGGCAGGCTTGAGTCTCACACCAAAATCACAAACGACAAAAGAAATCCACATGCCAAATTCACAACAAAAAAATAATAATATGAAAACCCAAATCACGTGTCCCCACCAAACATGACCAGTCCTATAGAAGAGTTCTACCACAAGATAACCATAGAGATAACCCAGGACACACAATGTAAAAGAACAATCATAAACATGATCAAGGAATTCAACAAATTAAAAAAAAAACACACAAACAAATCAAAGAACTAAAAAAAGATAGGGATAGACTTCTCACTGAATTCATAAAAGAGATACAAATACTGAAGGAAAACAGGCAGAAATGAAGAAGAATGCAAAACGATCAATAAGCTAATTTAAAACGACAGAAAAAAAGCCTCACCAATAGAATGAATGAAATGGAAAACAGAATATCAAGTCTGGACAATAAAGTTGAAGAAGTGGAGTACTCAAGCAAAGATTATAAAAAAAAAATTAAAAGCACGGGAATAAAAGAATCTGCAGGAAAGGTGGAACACCATGGAAAGACCAGATTTACACATCAAAGGCAAAGAGGAAAGAGAAGAATCTCAGGATAATGGTATCGACAATGGTATCTACAACAGGATTGTAGAAGAAAATTTCCAAAAATTAAGGAAACTCATGCTCATAGAAATATAAGAACCACATAGAACACCAAACAGACAGGAACAGAAAAGAAATATAGCCTTTGTCATCCATCCATATGTTCTAGGTGGCTTAGGTTTTCTGTGACCTAAAATAAAGGAAGACAAAATCTCTTTTCTAATTACATTTTCTTTGTGGTTATGGAATTTAAATTTTTCTTTTTTCTTGTAACTAATCTTCACAAATAAATAGTCTATAGCAGTCAGTATGGCAAAAGTCTCCAGCATGAACTTCATGGGGTCCTTTTAAATTCTATTTTGTTTATCTTCAATTCGCGTAGTTCGCATACTCTTCTTCCTTGACACTTTCCTCTTACCTGCATTCCATATTACTGCTACTCAGATTCTAGTGATCTGGTTGTTCTTGGACCTCCCTTTTTTTAAAAAAAATCCTTTAAAAATACTTTAGAATATTTACATATTTACAGAAAAATTGTGAAGATGATACATAAATTCCATTTGCTTTATTTCTTCACATTTTAAAGAACTTACAACAGTTCACTGCACTTGTTACAATTAATAAAATAATGCTAATATATTATAGCTGACTTTAGGTTTTCTTGGTTTTACCTAATGTCTTTTTGTTGCTGTCATTGTTGTTTTCACATATAGGAAAAGTACATTGAAACTTGCCACATATTTTAGCTTCTACTTGACCATGACGGGTTAGGTAGTCTTTATATTTTCTTTTTCATGATGTTCTGTTTGGAAGTCACTCAGTGCAGTCCAAGTCAAGCATAATGAACAGTAAGTGGTGCTTCTGCTTCTTTTAGTATGGAGTATATACATAAAATATTCAAGTTCCTTCATAGTAGAAATTTGACTCTCTCTACTTATTCAACTATTTGCTTCTATCAATTTAGAGTCATGAATATCTGTTTTATCTTTAAGATATGCTATTTTTTTGTGCATGTAACAGGTTAATGTCTTAGAAGCTTGGTTTTTTGTGTGGTGATGTTAGGTCATCTTACAGATCCTTTAAAGACTTGGTACCTTGTCGGAGGTACTTAAGCTATTGGGTATGTTGTCCTCAGAGAGATTAAGGAAGTTCTGCTGGGATTCCTTATTAGTTCTTTCAAGAGGATTGTTACAAAAGCAGAGGCCTGGCTGTATCCATTCTCTCTGGCTTCCTGTTTTGAAAACAAAAATTCTTCTTTCCAGATATGCTACTAACATTGCCATTTGCTATGAGGTGACATGACCAAGAGAAGGCTTTCCTGGAATCTGCACAATGCTATTTTGGTTTTCAGTCTCTCCAACCATAGGCTAAATAAAATTCTCTTCTTCCAACATTAAACACGTGGATAGGGAAAGAAATTTATGGTTCACCTTAAAGCACTTGCCCCACAAATCTGGTGAGCTGTGTTTGATCCCCCAGAAACTATGTAAAGGGGGAAGGAGAGAATCAACTCCTCAAAGATGGTCTCTCACCTCAATGCATGTGCCATGACACATTAATAATCTCACACTTACAACATACATAAATACACACATACTGATAAAACATTTTATTTTGCTTTTTGATTTACGTATTGTTATGTGTTTGAGTATTTTGCCTGCATGTATGTAAATGTACTGATGACACAACAGTGCCCAGGAGATCAGAAGAGAGTGCTGGATTCTCTGGAACTGGAGGTGCAGATGGTTGCTAGCTGCCAAGTGGGTGCTGGGAGTTAAACCTAGATCCTCTACAACAGCAGCCAGTGACCTTAATTGCTGAGCCAATTCTCTAGCCTTTAAATAAAATGTATTTAAAAAAAATATTTTGTCCCTGTGGTGCTAATGTAGTAATAAAATGTAGCCTAAGTCTAGGCCTGTAACTCAGTGGTAGAGCATTTACCTAACATACAGTAGATCCTAGGTTTAATCTTTAGTACTGTAAACAAAACAAAATAAGACAAAAAACTGAACATAAATCATATCATAATCCAATGTGATGCATTTTTTAACTTAAATTGTTCCAATTTTTTGCCATTAGGAGGTATATCGGTTGGCTTATATATCCATTTGACACATCCTATCAGTGTTAACATGTATTTGTATATTAGCACTTGTGTATTATAGAAACACTAGACATATCAGGATCGATTTTAAATTTTTTGTTCCAGTCCTTGAATAAGTCACTTTAACAATTTCTGCCTCTCTTTGTTTAGGAATAGGTTTAGGATACAAGATCTATGTCCTGAACATGTTTTATGGCCCTTGTTATTTTTAACTTTTCTGTTTCTTCCCTCAAAATTAGAGTTTCTTAATTGCTGCACTATTGGCCCTTTAAGCTGTAGTTTTGTTGTTGTAGGGAGCTGTCTTATATATACATCGTGCGATGTTCAGCAACACTCATACTTCCACCCTCTAGATATTAGTAGTAACTTCTGAGTGTTGTGAAAAGCAGCATCATCTCTACACACTTCAAAATGATTCTGGGACAAAAATTATTCCTGATGCATCACTAACAGATGAGTTGTGTATCCTTCCTAGTATTACACATTTCATCCAAAGTTTATTTCTTTTCCCATGGTTCACTACATTTGAGTACATTTAGCTATCCTCTTGATTTTCATTATAACTCCTGAAATTTCTTTCAAATAAATATTTTTGGTTTTGATTTTTTTTCCTTAGGGAAGACATGTATATCTTCATTTCTTTGTCTTATACTCAGTCTTGTGGGTACCGCACATCAAATGTATACAAAGTGTATCTTATTGCTAGGAAAGAATTGCGAACTTCTTGAAGATATTAAGGAAGAAACGTCCAAAAGAGATGATAAATCAAAAAGACAGCTTGGCTTTCCATAGTGTCAGATGTGTTACAACTAGACAATGTAGCTCAGTTTTTTCAGAACAGGGCTGGAAAAATATACCGCTGGGAAAATCTGCCCATGTACTGTTTTTGTATATAAAGAACAGATTATTCACTTTGTGTGTCTGTGTGTGATATGGTATATGTTTGTATGTGAGCATGTGTATATGACTGCACTTGTTCATGCAAGAAAATGTGGAGGCCACATGATTATGTCTGCTGTTTTCTTCCTGCTTATTTTTAAATTTTCAGTGCTAAGAATTGTATTTAGGGCCTGACACCTGTTAGACAAGTATTTTGTCACTGAGTTATATTCCCAGGGTCTCTGGAAGCACATAAGATACAGTAAATAATCCAGAAACAGGATCTTTCACTGAATCTGGAGCTTACTGTTTCTGCTAGACTGACTGTCTAGTGAACCCCTGGAACACACCTTTCTCTGTTCCTCCTCCAAGCACTGAGGGTACAGGTACTTGTCACCACACCTGACTTTTTAGATGAGTGCTAAGGATCTGAATGAACTCAAATCCTCCTGCTTGAATATCAAGCACTTCACCTGTTGAGCTATCTCCCCAGTCAGGTTTTTATACACTGAATGTATACCAGAGTTCTACAAGAATGCTTCATGACACATGAAAATTAACCATTAGGTAGCTGTCTGCTACAATAATAAAGTTTTTTTGTGTGTGTTTTTTTGAGACAATGTCTCCCTGTAGCCCTAGCTGGTCTGGAACTCATTGTATAAACCAGGCTGGCCTTGAACTCAGAGATCTGCCTGCCCCTGGCTCCTGACTGCTGGGGTTAAAGGATAAAGTTTTGTTGTAACACATCCATACTTATTTGTCCACACATTATCTGTAGTTGCTTTCATGCTACAAGGACAGAATTGTGATGTGTCTTCAGATGGATTGTGAAGCCTAAGGATTTCCATATTTTCTTTTGCATGAAGTTTTCTGATATCTGGATTATAGCACAGTAAACAGTAAAAAAAATGTTAACCTGTATTTCCTTGCTCTAAGTTCCAAGATGACATCATAATGGGTCCTTTTGGTAGCTATGCATGTATGTTGCACTGCAATCTGGAAGACCTAGGACTGGGGATTTAGTACCTTTGCAGCACACTGTAAGCAATCCAGAATATCACTTCAGGACCAAACAGGGATATATATGTGACAGTCTCACAGTAACCTACTTCTCTGTGAATGCAACTAGTTACAACATAAAAGGTTTAGAGTCAGATGATAATTAAAGCTTGCAGTTTGACATACTGGGCAATAGCGTGCAGTAGCACTTTGGCTCAGGGAAGACTTTCCTCAACTTCCATTGTTTTCCTTTTATTCCCATTCCTGCCAAATTTTGCTGCTTTTCATGTCAGATAATGATTTTTTTCATCCTCTTAGGTGCCGACAGCAGAAAATTATTATTTATTTTAGATTTCTCCATCTTTCTAATAACTAATCTACCCCAAGTCTAAATTTAATCCTCAACAACTCTCATTTTGATATAATTTGGATCCTTAATGAGCTCTCAAAGGCACAAATGTTAGTCTTGATCTCCAAACAGGCACTATTGAAAGATGGTGGTGGAACATTTAAAAGATAGGATATTATAGGAGATCTTCAGGTATTGGGAACATGTCCTTAAAGGGCATGATGGTATGAGCCCATTTCTCTTCTTCTCTTTTGATGTTTTGGTAAGATTTTGCTTTACCATGACCTCCCACCATTATGGCCAACTGACCATACTGTAGAAACTCTTAAATGGAATGGATATAAAAACTTTCTTCTTGTAAGTTGATTGCCTCAGTTATATTACTGTACTGATGGAAACCTTACCAACACACGTGATCTCATATTCTGATACATTGCTATCACGCTAGCCCAAACTGCTATGACCTCTCACCTCAATAACTGCAAAAGTCTTTTGGCTAGACTTTTATGTGAATCTGTGTATATCTATAGTTCGCTCTTGTTATAGCAAGTACACAGATCACTCTGTAAGCAATGTTACTGTACAATATTCAATGAAGGTTTTAATGATATATTAATGTTACAAGTCTGTTGAAAGGGAGATATCTAGGAAGCCAGTGCTGTGCTATTTTCCTATTATTTACTAAGAACTAGCACTAACATGTAATGTGTGCAAAGTGAGGGGCTAACTGATTGATATTCACTGCACTACTGAGTTCTTGCAACCTTTCAAGTAGATCCTGTTACTGTATCAATTTTATAGATGACAAAACTAAGGGAATAGATGCAGAAAGAGATGTGAAGCTGAGTCTGGAACCCAGTATTCTTTTAACTTTCCATTGTGCTTTTTCAAATGAATGTTGGAATCACATGGGTAAAAGGAAAACATAAGTTGATGTTGAGAGTGAGACAAGGCTTAAGGCCTCATTTGAAAGATTCAGTTTCTGCCAGGAGCTCCTAGTTAGTGTGAATAGAAGAAATATTCTATAATTATCATGATTATTATTGTTATTTGTATGAATGTATTGCCTGCAGATGAGTAAGTGCACTCATGTAGTGTAATGCCCTCAGAGGTCAGAAGAGGGTGTCAGATTCCCTTGGAACTGGAGTTACAGATGGTTTAGCTGGTAGGTGGGTGCTGGGAATTGAACCCAGGTTTTCTGCAAGAGCAGCTGATGTTCTTAAGCACTGATCTCTTCAGATCTCCCAGAAAAATATTCTAATGAACTATTTTACATTCTCATCTTTATTCAAGCATTATAGTACATTTCAAAAAAATTATAGTTCTTAGGTTTCACCTTATGCATCATAACTGCTGAACTCGGATATACTGAAAGTAAGAAACTTATGTCTTATGTGTGCTTGTGTCTCTTATACTATAGGCTTGGGTGATTTATAAGGAAGAGCAATTGTTTCTTGAATTTTGGGAGGAAAGAAAGGATGCAATCAACATATGGCATCTGCAGAGACCTACACCATCTGCTTCCAAGATGGTGCCTTGAGTGTGGAAAAGAACCTTCGGTCCTCATATGGCAGAAGGTTGAAGGACAAAAGAGAAGAAGACCAAATGTCTTTGTTGTGCCCCTTTATGAGAGGAACCCTCATGGCCGATTCATTTTTTGAGGGTCACTTCAGAATATCATGTTGTTAATATTTGAATTAAGGATAGGACATACTGAAACCAAAGTGATCTCTTTCTCTTCAAAATTCATATTCTTCTTACATATAAAATACATTTTTCCATCACAATAGTTCTCAGACTTATCAGTCGAAAGTCTAGAGACTTAATCAGATATAGGTAAAATTCAAGGCATGATTCATCTGGAGGCCAATTTCCATAAAGATTTAAGCCTATGAAATCAAACAAGCTACGTTCTTTGAAAATACAATGATGAGACCATCATAAGATAGACACTTATATTTTAAATGAGAGAAATAAAAAAAATCAAGGAACTGGCCCCAAGTAAGTCCAAAGCTCTGCAGGGCAAACAAGTTAAATCCTGAAGCTTAAGCGTAATCCTTTTTGGCTCCAAATTCTGCCTTCCAGACACTCTGGGGTGAGGGTTAAGTTCCAAAGACTTCAGGCAGTCCTCCACCAGTGGCTTGGAGGTACAACCCATGCTATAGCTCTCAAGCACTGAAGTCACCTGCCTGAAGCACTCTAGTGCTATTTTACAAGCCCTTGATCAATACCTCTGAAGTCTTGGGCAAAGCTTTGTTCCTAAAGCTAATGCAGGTGAGGCCCTAGGGAGGACTCATTGCTATGACACAACCACACAGTTCTAATGGGTATTGTTCTCATGATGCCTTCTCTCAGCTCTACTCCTGTGGAAGTTTTCTACCTGGCACAGAAAACTCTTTAAAGCACCTTTGAAATCTAGGTGGATGCAGCCATATTTTCACAGCTCTTACATTGCCAATGCTTTGCAAGCACCAAATGGATACTGTCTAATTTACAACCAGTATTCTCCAAAACATGTGTTCAAACGGCATTCTGGTGTACTTGAGCCACATGTAGGGTGGCTAAGAAAATATACACTAGAATTTAGGAAGAAGAGATCTGAGCTTCTTCTAAGCAGTGAACCCCATTTCTGATGGATGCACTGTGCTTCTCCCCCAAATCACTTTGCTTTTAGGGTCATATCACTTCGAGTTTGTGATTGACATCACACCCTAAGGATGTACAAAATGTCTTGAAATCACCATTTTCTTTTATTTTAAATTAATTTCATGTGTGTGTGTTTGCATGTAGATATGTAGACCATGTGCAGATCTATTTATGTGAGATCTCGTAGACAACAGTCACAAACATAGGTAGAATGGCTGAGTAAAGCATTAGACTGTAGATCTAAGAACAGAGGGAATACCTCTTTTCTATCAAGGTCCTGAGGTGAAATCTTATGTTGAATTGCAAATTCAAAGGAGCAGCTTGCTGCTGCCAGGACTTCTCTTCCCCCCCCCCCCCCCCCCCGCCCCACCTCAGGAAAAGTAAACTGAAGCCAGGTGTTTTGGGTATTTAGCTGTTAACTAAATTTTTATGGGGTTGGAGCCCACTGGTCTAGGAGAATTTAGCTTAATTAAAGCTACTGATTTGTGTTCAGAAGATGCGGGATTAAATTCTTGTAATTCTTATGCAGAAGTTAAATGAGTCAATTTACTTAGGACTTTGAAGGCCCTTGGGATCTTTTATTTTTCATTAATTTCATGTGTGAGTGTTTACATGTAGATATGTAGACCATGTGCATACCTATTGCATGTAGAGTGTGTGAGATCCCGTAGAAATTAAGTTATAAGCTGTTGTAAACTTTCTGGGGGCTGAGAACCAAGCCTTGGTCCTCTGTAGGTACAGTAAGTGCTGTTAACCACTGAGCCATTACTCCAGCCACTCTTTTATTTTCTTGATGTAGAGTTCCTGGCTTCCTTATAGTCATACCAAATAGCAACTTAATCACATCCTTGATGTTTTATCCTAACCATACTTTTCTTATTTATGGAGGAGGAAGAGATGAATTATTTCATCATGCATTTCAAGCTAAGCTCTAACTCACGATCTTCACAAGGCCTCCTGAGTGCTGGGATTGCAGGCATCTGCCATGACGACAAGCATTAACAAAATATTCTTTACATGCCAGGCTGAGAATATTTAAAATGTTGCAGGGCTTCATGGCTCATTCCTACAACATTTTTGTTGTTGAATGTTGAAGCACGAGTATCAAAAGTATAAAGCGAGGACCAGCAAAAAGACTGAGCAGGTGCTTGCTGCCAAGCCTAAAAACTTGAGTCCAATGACCAAAATCCACATGTAGAAAGTGACAGACAATCCACATCTACAAGTGGTCCTCTGACCTCCATGAGACATGTACATGAGTGTGAGCACACATAAACTCACACACTAAATACATGTGAATGAATAAAATTTTGAAAATTTCTGGGGAAGTTTAAAACTAGTTGGGAACCTCATGAAATACTGTCTCAAAACCAATAAGATAAAATAAAACCAACAACAAAACAGAAATTTTCAATTTTTTGTATTCTACTTCTCATTATAAATTCCATCTTTAAACCATTTCCTCTAAAAAAAATCCCTGTAAATGCTTAAGAGGAACAATACAGCATCCTAAACACATTGTTGTTTAAGAATTTCTCTACTAAATATCCATTAGTAATTCTTAAGTTCTGTTTTCCACAAAATCCTAGCACATGACTATAATTCCAGACAAGTTGTGTGCCAGCTTATAATAAAGTTGGCCCTTCCTCCAGCTGCTCATTTGCATATGAGTCCTTATCAAAGTAATCTTCACTGTCATGACCATTTAAGTAATCTGAAAATAAGGCTTTCTTATAGCGTTTTTCTTCCTCTGCTCTCTCAACCTGTCATTAATATTCCACTCTCATGATTCTTTAGAGGTCCTGCCCAAAGGTCATATTTTCTAATATTGTTTCACTAGGGATTAAGTTTCAGTATGCATTTTGAGGGGACAAAACCATTCAAACCAAAGCAAACTGGGAGAAAGATAGTTGTGCTTTCACACCACTTTATCTAACTTGAGTTAAAGACTTCAGCATTTACCACCACAGCCTTTTTTTTTAACAGGAAAAGGTTAAGAAGCATTCTATATGGACATCCTAGTTTGTGTGTGTTTTTCAAACTTCTGGAGAATTATGTTCTGAAATGTTCATGTATCTTCATTTCAATACATTGGAAAATCAAAGTACAGGTTGACTCTTGCCTTTGAGACTCTGGTGCTGGACATTGTGTTCCTGTGATAAGAGATGTTGCATCACCTGTTAGACCCTGAAGTAGTATAGACCTGCATGCCTCTGCCTCGCGAGTACTGAGATTAAAGGCGTATGCAACCATGCCAGGCTTTAGGTGACTTTTCTTAAAAAGAATATTTCTATTAGTAAAATTGTTATACCTGTGCAGAAAGATAAGAATTCTGTGTTAGATAAAGGCAAGCTGCAGAAAATCTATAAAGCATGATCATCTTTAAAAGCAGGATCACAACCCATTTGTTGTTGCGTATTTGCAAATGCACACGGATATTCAGGAAAAATTACCCTTAACCATCTCTACCTGAATGTAATAGAGTTGAATGCAATAGGTACAGCAATGTCCCTCATCCACCGCTTCACTTTATATCATATATGTTAGCAACAGTCAAATGTGGCTCAAAAATATGAAATGGAGCCTGGAGAGATGGTAAGTGGTTAAGAGTACTGGCTGCTCTTGTAGAGGACCTGGGTCTGGTTCCCATCACACATGGTGGCTAACAATAGTCCATAGCCTCAGTTCCAGGGATCTGATGGCCTCTTCTTGCATCCACAGGCATTGCACGACTAGGCCACACTTCCATACATGCAGGTAAAATACACATCATACACATGACATAAAAAAATAAAAATATTTTTAAAAAGTTAAATGGCACAGTAAAGAAATCATTCATAATTTTAAAAGTGTCCCCTATCTGAATAGTTTGGTAAAATCTTATACTGTGCTGCTCCCTTTTGCCAGGATGTGAATTATTTGCATATCCATGCTATACATGTTATCCACCTGCTTTCACAATTATCAGATCCTCTCTTACAATACTGTAGGGATTGGGTTCAAGTAATTCTTGCTTTACATAATAGTGATCACATAGCAAAAAAAAATTACCGATGCTAGTAATGTATGCAAAAGTTTCTGTTAAGTGAAAAGGTGAAAGCTGTTAATTTTTTAAAAATTAGCCATATGTTATGGTTGCCGAGGCCTTCATTAGGAATGAAGAGAGAATATAGTATATGGAGGGGTCTTTACTACATGTGATGTCATCATTCAATGGAGTCTACGAAGGAATCTTCTGTGGAGAAGGGGGAGACTATTGTATTTTCTGATTTTGCTTTATGCTCTTTTCCATTATTGAATTCGTCACAATGACTATGTATTACTATTATAATTTCTAATATTATTTTGTAGTATTAGAGATAAAACCTAAGTATTCTAGATGTTAGGCCAGTTCTGTATGATGGAGCTGCATGCAAACACTCTTATCTTTTTTAGAAAAATGTTCCTCTGGCTGGCTTTGAATGTGTTATGCATGCCTAGAAATTGCTATCCTCTTGCCTCAGTCTCCCTAATAGCTATAACAGGGCTATATCACTAGACCTGATTGTAAAATACCTTTAATATTTTAGATTTTCAGATTTTACTGAAAAGTTAATATCCACAAAGTAAATAATTAAAATAATACAAAGGGTATGTAATTTTCGTAAAGAATCTTGAATTTTTCAATTTGAACATAACGTATTTTTATAAACAATGGTAACTCATACA
This sequence comes from Eospalax fontanierii, assembly GCA_035773235.1. NCBI lineage: Eukaryota > Metazoa > Chordata > Mammalia > Rodentia > Spalacidae > Eospalax > Eospalax fontanierii. Next base: position 99,634,488 of record CM069525.1, read on the forward strand.
TAGAGAGACTTAAAGAATACTCCTTTTATCTTAATAATTTATTTGTACATCTTATATTTGTATATGTGCAGGTGTGGTCATGCTCCAGCCTGAACATAGAGGTGAAAGGACAACTTTCTGGAGTCACTTCTCATTCTCTTATTCATCATGTGGGTCCTGGGGTAGAATCCAGGTCATTATTCTTGAGTCAAGCATCTTTACCTACGGTGACATTTTGCTGGCACTATTTCTTTCTTTCTTTCTCTTTCTTCCTTCCTTTCTTTCTTTTCTTTTCTTTCTTTCTTTTCCTCTCTTTTTTTTTTTGAGGCAGGTGTTCTCTATTTCCTAGGCTAACCTGAGCCTCAGTAGTATGTAACCCAGGCTAGCCTCAAATTCATGGCACTCATTCTGCCTCTGCTCCCAAAGCGCTGGGATTATAGGTATAAAATACCATATCCAGCTAAGAAAATGATTCCATACACAGAAAAGTTTATGGCAACATCCAATTTTAAGTGAGAAAATGAATGAAAACTTTGTAAATAAAAGAAAAACTTGGTAAATATTTAAGATTCAGTATATAAAATAGATAATGAAATGCATACAAAGTAAAAAAAAACATGTTAACAGCTATTTAAACTGGCCTCTTTGTTTATCAAGTTCAACTCTTATTAATCACCTAAAATAAGGCTTAATATTTGTGTTCAAGAAAACAATTTCCTAATATCAACTACAATGCTTCCAAGCATTGAAAAAGTCTTGCCTTTTCTATTTTCATAGCATGCTGATAGGGGATGGCACGTTTCGTCAGCTCATATCTTGCCTATTATTAATGAACACACCCCTGTCTTTTCTTCCTTCTCTCTCCTACATGTATCAACATATATTAATTATTCTCCTCTCTCCTACTTTTGGAAACAACTGCCCTTCTTAATTCTGCTAATTAGATTTGGAGGATAGTGATAGGTTTTTGCCCACTGTTCTCTTTTTAAGATATATTTCTATTATTTTTGAACTCTGCATATGCATGTGTGCCTGTGAGAGTATATGTCTATGAATGCTGGTGCCCTCAGAGGCCAGAAGAAAGCATTGGATCCCCTGGACCTGGAGTTAAAAGTGGTCTTAAGCTGGCCAGCTTGGGTCCTGGGAATTACAACTGAGTCCTCTGGAAAAGGAGTACATGTTCTTAACTGTTGTGTCATCTTTCCAGCCTCTAGTTGCCTACTTTTCTTTAATATCCAGGGAGAAAAAAAGCTTTTTGATTCTTTCTTCTTTGTGCTTATTTTCCTTCTAAATATCAGGCTTGTGATAAGTTGAATTTTCTTTGTTCAACCAAGTTACCAATTCATTCACTTAACTTTCCTTCTGCATGATTGACTTTTATCCACAGAAAAAGTGTTCATTAACATACTGCTTTAGGTTGACGATTTTACAGTCTGCTACAGTCTTCTCTAATCCCACTGCTCGTGCATACTCCTTTTAAAACATTCCTGGCCCTTTCTCCTCAAAATGTTTTAAGGCATTTAAATATGACAGACCGGTTTTATTTAAAGATGAATGTATTCTTTTCTTGCTCAGAACGTGTGTTAAATTTGGAACTATATGGAGAAGATTAAAAGAACAAAATAATACCCTAATTCACAAAGAATACCATATATTCTGTGGTGTATCCTGGGATAGAAAAAAGTCTGTTTTAAATAAATCAAACAGCCTTATATGTAGCAGTAAAACAATATAGGCATAATTCAATGATAATCAACAATATTGTGAACACCACTATAATTCAATTTTTATTTCATAGACAGTGCAAAAGAGAAGGAAACAAAAATATTGGAAATTGGAAGACAAAAATATTATCTATAAATCAGGTGGTTATGTAACCCTAGAGAATTTAAATGAAATATATTTAGAATGAGAGTTAAAAATTCACCAGTTTTCTTAAACATTTCCATAACCAGCTAGAAAACAAAGTAGAGAAACCATTTTGTACACTCCAATAAAATGGATAAGAAGAAAATTTTTCCTGTTAACTCCTTTTAGATATATTATTTAATATTCATTTTATCTTGAAATGTGTGTGTGTGTGTGTGAGTGTGTGTGTGGCGGGGGTGTATGTACACATTCTTGGAGGTGACTGCAGTGTCCAGAAGAGGGTGTCTTATTTCTTGAAACTGGAGTTACAGGTTGTCATGAAACTCTGAGATGGGTATTGGAAACTGAACTTGGGTCCTCTACAAGTGCAGTATGCACTCTTCACTGCTGAGCCATGCTTCTGGCCTCCTAAAATAGTTTTAACAGAATCTCCAACAAAAGGGCGAGGGGGGAGGAAGGTGTATTTTTAGCATGCACAAGGCTTTGGATTCAGTCCCCAGCACCAAAAATTAAAAGAAGAAAAATCCTAGATAACATTTTTGTACCTTAATCAAGTAATTTAAAATTCCACCCTAAAGACTATACAGCAAAGAGCAGTGAATGCTTCCTACAAAAGATTAATGATGACTTGCTCTAACAAATGATAAAATATTGTTAAAACTACAATTATTAAAACAGTATGGTAATGGCATATGGATATAAAATGTAAATAAACACATCAGACTCTGGAGTCCTCACAAGCGTCTTATGTTTCTTCACTAGTTATGGAAAGTGTCATTTAGACCTTGCATTATCACAGTGACAAAAAGACTTAGGTTGTGGAAGCTGTTATTTTCCTGCTGAAATCCTTGATTATTTTGGATGCAAACCTTCCCAGATGCTTGACAATTCAGAAACTCCTAAGAAAAATTAGTAGACATAGTTTTTCTAGATCAAGGACTTCTTCTAATGTTTCTTTCTCTTTCTTGGATGGTCTGAAGTATTTATAAATTTAGCATAACCTCTGGATTTACATTTTGTAGATGTTAGGTTAAAACTGGTATTTTACAAGTCCTACCCTCTGACACATAGTGTGTACAAAATATAACGTTAAGATTCTCCTTTTTTTGAGTACTTGTTTCAGAGAATTCACTTTGTAATGTAACATCATGATCCTCTTTGGGCAGGGTTCATTTTAGAAACAAAGGAGGCAGATTTCAACTGCAGAGCCTTTGTGTTTTTCCATAATGCAGGTAAGAACCAAATATACATCCTTTCTTTTGACTCAGAAATACTGTGAAGTTGAAAATAGTCCCTTGTACCTGTCAGGAAAATTCTCTACCACTGTTCTCTACTCAAAATCTATACTGTTTTTTCCTGAAGCTTAATTTTTAACATGTCACATTTTATCTATAACTTAGCATATGCACGGGTAAAAATATTCTTAACTAGTAACAGCTATATTGAATAAAAAACATCTAAAAAGTCTCAGATTTATTTATTTGTTTGTTTATTTATTTATTATTTTTGAGATAGGGTTTCCTTGTATCCCCAGATGGCCTGGAACTCACTATGTAGACAAGGCTGGCATTAATTTTATAGAGATCTACCTGCTTCTGTCTCCCAAGTGTTGGGATTAAATTTATGTGCCATTGTGCCTGGGGATAATGCTTATTTTATAAAACATAGCTATCAAGAAACATTTGAAGGGAATACCATCTAACATTTTTTTCAATCAAAAACATTCTGGAGTTGTACTCAAATTTATAATTATGCATGAAATCAGGTTCTTCCTTTAGATTGGCTATATTTTTCTAATTTCTTCTATTTAAGTAAATAAATTTGTTATTATTCATTTAAAGAATACTTGATTTTCATATCATAATGTACCAAGGTCTGTGATAGATATACTTTTACAAAAAAATTGGTAGATTTTCTGCTCTCATGAAGCCTTTAGTATAGAGAAAAATATTCAATAATTAAGTGGCTAAATAAATGCATGATCACAAATGAAGTTCTATGAAAGAAATGTAACATATAATAAGAAAACATTTGGATTATATATTTTAATTTGGTTGTTTACCTCGAGTAATAGGAAAGTCATCTCAGAGGAGCCAGGCATGCGTATGGTGACTAGAAAAATGCTCTGGAAGGAAAAAGCATTTCTCTACAAAGAATTTTCTATAGAGAAGAGTTTGACCGTTATCTTAAGGCAAGGATCAGATTATGAACTGAACGGAAAGAGAAATCAGTCACAATTGTTGGGTCATAGACCTGTGAAAATGGGAATTGAAAGATCATTATTTCAGATAGGTATGCTGTAGCTGAAGAATCTGCCTTCATTTTGAAGCATGCCAAAGACTGAGAAAGGCCCAAGTGAGGTTGGAATCAAAAGAACTAGGCTATCTGCCAAGTGCAGATTTCAGATGATGAAAGGGCCTGGAGGATGAAATGGAGGACCGACTCATAATCAGAAAAGATTCTGCCTATTTGAAAGTGGCATTCCTTCCAACTCACTCACCGAGAGGTGAGTTGAAAGTCTGCGCTTTAGCATACTTTTGTCTGCCTAGAGAAAGTGAAAAGAAGGAAAAGAATATGCATTATTTTGAAATTGCATCAGTCAGACTGAGTTGAGCTGGATTTTTAAGTTTGAACAAGTTTCCTCTGAGATGCTATCATTACTTCGGATTGTGCTTTATTATCCTTTCGCTTTTGTTAGACTCTGGTATGAGTCAATCTTATCTTGATTGAATTCATAGCAAAAGGATTTCCTAGGTATCACTCAGGATAGATGAGACTTTCAGACTCTGCCTGGTCTGAGGAAGTGGCAGAAATTACCCAGAAGCAAGTAGTTGAGCTGGAGGGTTGGAAAGAACAGAACTAACACAAATTCTCAGACAACTGTAGAAGAAGGTTTTTCCTCCTAGGCCAATTTATCACCTCACTTCAAAAGAAAACAGACAGAATGCAGAAAATCATGGGTGGCTTCAAAAAATGAAAGACAAAAGCTCAGATCAGAAGGACAAAAAATGTTTCTTAACTCTGCTTTAAGTAATCATAAATGGGGAAGCAGAGGCAGAAAGATTCCCAAAAATTGTAGACCAGTCTCAGCTATATAGTGAGTTTTAGGTCAACTTCAGCTAGTGTGAAAACTTGTCTCGAAAAATAAAATAAAATAAAATCAACTCCCAGGGAAAAATAATCCGTGTGGTTATAAAACTACTGTCCATAGGCCAAGTGGAGGCCATTCAGAAAGAACACATCAAAAAAACAGAAACCAAATGATGTAAATTGATTCATACTTTAGGAAATTATTAACATTCCAGTCATGTTAAAGAAGAAAAAGATTTTTGGATTTGATCTAGTACTACCTTATATGAACTGTCTGAAATGAAATGCCCAAAACAATTTAATCCAATATCTTCCCCTCTTAAAAGTGCTTAAATTCTACACACTAGACTTACATGTAAAGACTTTGCAACTAGTCACACTTACATTTTTATATAGTTAACAGCTTAGTGTACCCAAATATACAAAGAACCAAATTTGGTAATATTTTTTCTATGAAGTCAATAAAGTTCCTAATAGGCATCTTTTTTTTTTCACTGAAAAAGGCATCATTTTGTTTGTGTATCAAGGCTTTTTGTGTGAAATGCTATAGATTGCCTACATATATGCTGATCAAAAATGCATTATGTCTGGTTATCCAGTTTTGCCAAGGACATAAAAATTAAGATTATGAAATGTCTTGTAATTAAGATTGACCATACTAAATTTCTGACATTGTAAACAAATCTTTGAACATGTCACTTAAATTTATGTATAATGTGTATTCTTAAAGATTTCACTTACAGTAAAAGTTCCTTTGATTTGCTGGAACTGCAATAAAAAAGTTATGTGTTTATAAGAAAAAAGTAATGCAATAAAAGATGGAAGGAAATTTTCTGGGAAGTTTGCATAGTCTTACAAATTAAGAAAATTGGGAAAACTTTATAGGTTGGCATATACCTATACAACAAATTTGAAGAGAAGACTTTGGGACTTACCTACTTTATTTTCCATGAATGTGGTGAAGAATCTTAGAATTGCTTGGAGATTTTTTAAAATGACTTATGGTTAAGGGAAAATGAGATGGTTTCTATATATGGCTCTTTCAAATCAGTTATTTTGATTTGCTTAATAAGCTGAACTTCTGTGTAAGATCTAAATTGAACTAGGATTCTATGAGCCTTATTGTGGCCTGTATATTTATGAACCTTAAAATTCATATGTTGAAATCTTTTCTCCCAAAGAGTGGGAGGTAGGAGTTAGGACCTTTAGAAAGTGGTTCTGTCATGAATGAGATTAGTACCATATAAAAAAGAACCCAGGGAGACCTTTGTTCATTACTTCCCATGAGAACAGTTGGAGAAGGCTCCATTTATGAAAAAAAGGAAACAGGCTTTCACAAGTCATTGAACATTTTTACAGTTTGGTTTTAGTCTTCCTAGTTTTCAGATTTCTAAGCAATAAATATATATTGTTATAAGTTACTTAATCGACAGTATTTTGATATAGCACCCTGAAAGGACTAAGAAAGGTGTCTCCACCCTTAAATAAATGGAGGAAGTGTCCCTGACATCACATCTCTTCGAGCTCTATCAATTTAAAAAATATTTTTTATTATGTTATGCATACACATGATGTGGGGGGGTATGTGCCATGGTACATGGGTGAAGGTCAGAACACAACCTCATAAACTCAGTTCTCTTCTTTCACCTTTACCTGGGTTTGGGGGATTGAATTCAGGTCACCAGGTCTATGTAGCAAGTGCCTTTACCTGCTGAGACACATTAAAACTACCACACAATTTTTGATACTTTAGGTCTTTATTTCATATTATACGGTAGTCATTTGAATGTTAACACTATTGATTCCCAGTGGCCAGTGCAACATTTCTTGCTTTATCCGGTGAGCTAAGAATATGTAAGCAATTGTCACAATGGGAATTTCAGATGTTTCTTACTTATTAAGAGACATTCTCTTTTTTACCCTTAGATCTTATGTGGGCTTTTTGGTTGGATCTAGCAAGAGTACATAAAAGTTTTGATGACATTCTCATGTGCATGATTTCTTCACAAGTTGGTGAAATCCAAAGAAACAATAACAACAACAAACCCCCACAATAAGTGTGTGATCAAATGAAGTGACAGATCAGTGTGAGACCTAGCATAGTGAATTTTAGCAATATTAGTGAGAGTTATATGAGGCTATAGATTCTAGTGAAAGGTAAAGATTTCTTCAGAGTTTGTTTATTCAGTTCTTATGTAGGCCCAATCACCAGTGTCTGGTGATCTAGGCTTGTTTCAGTCTTGATATGTGAATGAGGTTCCTATCAAATGAATTTTTGTGACTTCTTACATGTAGAGAAAGGCAGGCCAAGTGGACCTTCATGCAGAAATATTTCCCCCAGTGATTGCAGTTTGAAGTGATCTATACACCAATTTGACATATTTTGAGATAGCACATCTTTAACTCCTTCATCACTATGTAATGATTTAATGCCCACCATCTTTATTACCATAATCATCTTTCCCTTTCTCCTGTCACTATGAGTGACACAACAGCTGACAGTGTTATGAATAGGAAGGTTTGGGCAGAGTGACTGTCAGAAATATTTTTACTGTGTGAAAGGACATTTGTGGAATGTGATGGCACCGTTTCCTCCTGTCCGTTAGAGAATGTGGCATTGAGTATTGGGCTATTGCCACTCTACTCAGCATAACGAAATGAGTTCCTGGCTGAATTGTTCATTACAAAGTATCAAAATAATATCCTTATCTTGCATATTGGAATGTATTTATTTTCAGATTCTTCTTTATGTTCTAATTTAAATTTTGTATTTTGTCTTGCACATGATTTAGGTGAAACCCTCAAGGTACTTTGGCAAACCCCATTACCAGAATTACAACATCCCTTTCTGAGTTGCAGTGAGATTTGTGCTAAAGTTCACAATGTGAATTTGATAGGTTTAAACATGAGATATGTACTTGCTGTGTTTACTGAAATTCCTCAGTCCCCTATCACTTTCCTTAGATTTCAAAGTTATGGAATTGACCAATGTGTTTGTTCAGAATGACCTGATGTGACTCAAGTGTTATTCTGGTCGAGATTCTATTGCCAATTACACTGGCCCACATGTTTAAATGTGATTTGGATTACCAATATAAATGAATTGATTGCACATGATTTTTTTATTTATTCCACCTTAGTAACATAATGTTCATTTTCAGACATTACATGATATCTTTCTCAGTGTTTCATTTCTAAACACGCAATTTTAAATTGAGGGTAAGTTTTAGAGGAAGATTCATTAATCTCTAATGTGATTTGGATATTGTTTAAAATTATGTCTATGTTTTCATATTCCAAGCCATAGTAATCATGATAAAAGTTGAGATATGTTTCTTTGTTTAATCTATTTCTTTTTTTTTAGGGGGTCAGAATTTATGACTCACTGTGACTATGTGAATAACTAAGTTACAGAGAAACTCATAAATAAAGTTCCAGATGAAAGTTTATGTGTAATTTTGCTTACAAGTGAAGGTTATTGTGTGTCTCGCAAGATTTGAAGACTCTGTTCTTTAAAAAATATTCTCTTTCCTAGGTATTTTGAAACTAGAAAGTTGATCTTCATGGACATTATAATCTGTTGAAATGCAAATACCTCTGGATGTGTAGTACTCTAATTGTTATCTGTCATTAACATATCAGAAAACATTTATTTAGTAGACATTTGATAATTAGCTGGAAAGGCCTGGCAAGACCAATATTTGATATTAATTAAGGTGCATGATGCATCTGAAAATGTTTGTATTGGTTAAGTGGAGGACAGGTCTGCCTATAGTGATGGTAAGTGAAGGTAAGTGCAGACGTCTTGCTGGAATACACCATCTGATTATAGGAAAGTTAAGAAAAGTAGCAGAATTGCTATATCACCTTTACCCAATTTTCTGTTTGTTTTTTTTTCTTGAAGTCAGTCCTAAACTGTGATCTATACTTTGGAAAAACTGACTGTTACTCTGTTATCTGTCCACCAGGGTAGCATTCAGACTACCTTAGAATATTTTCTATGAGAGTTGCTAAAATATGATTCATTAGTATCTTCCTCCTTTTACAACTTCTTTCAGTGTCTTCTTTCCATTTTAGTAAGAGTGTTCTTGAAAAAGTTTTTGTAGCCTTATACTCTGGGAGCCTTATCCTTTAGTCACAACAATCTTTTCCAAACTTTCCATTGAATGTTGTCTTGAAAACATATTTTAACTGATTAACCCTCAACTCAAAGGAAGACTAGTATAGATACCATAGCTTTTTGGAGAAAGCCCTGAACATTCTTCTCAATCCTATTTTCTCCACATTCTTTCATTTTGGAGTAGAATCTTTTATCTTGATTTCACAACCTTCCAGAGCTCACTGCATAAGACTACATGAAGGAGAATGATGTTAATTAAAAACTTTCATATCCCCCCCCCCAAATCTTTAAATTCTGCCATTTAAGTTTTCCTTGCTAGAAACTTCTAAGGAGTTGATTTGTCCTTATACTTCTGAAAGCATTGGTCCATTGCTTTCTAGCGTCCACTGCTGCTTTGAGCCAATGTTGTCACTTTGAGTTCATGGTGTTCTGAAATTTCACTACTGTGAAATTTGTCCCAGTGTGATCTATTTTTATTATACTTGGCACTTGGCACTTTCTTCCAGTAGAGAAACTCATGTCCTTCAGGTCTGGAAATTTTTCTTGTCTTATTTCATGGATGATTTGCTTTTTCTATCTTCTCTCTGTAAATCTTATCATCCAGATGTTATAGACACTAGATCCTCCTCATGTCATTTCTTATATTTATTTATTTATTTATTTATTTACTCAAGTGCACCTATGGTAGTGAGAGGATACTTGTAGGAATCAGTTCTGTCTTTCCACCAAGCTATTCCTAGAGACTGAATAAAGGTCATTGGGTTCGGTTGCAGGTATCATTACCTGCAGAGCCATCTAACCAGCCACGCATTTCTTCTTATTCTCTATCTTTTAAGCTTTTATTTAAATTTACAGGAGATTTCAAAATGTTTTATATTCAACATTTCTATTTTACCTTATTTTTATCGAATTTTTGTGCATTTTGTACAAAAGACCTTACTAATATTAAGACCCCCACTTCCCCTATCCGCATTCCCCCACTGGATTTCATGCAGTTTGTCATATATGTTAAAGCCTATCCTATCAAACATTTGTACCCAGATGTCCCTTGTTGTGAGTTCATTCACTGGAGCTTGGTTACCCTATTTAGATACACTTCCTTAAAGAAGATCAATTCCCCTTCACCCAGCAGGGAACATTTGCCAATAGTTCTTCAGGTAAAGTTGGGGTTTCTTACCCGGTTCTCCAGTTCTATGCTGGGTTTTTGTTTCATTGAGTTTGTATGGGTCTTGTGTGTGCTGTCACCATTGCTGTAAGTACATATGAGCAAATTCCCAGATGTGTGGAAAAATCCAGTCCCTTATGGTCATCTACCACTCCTAACTCTTATAGTCTTTCTGCTTCCCTTCTTCAATAGTTTATGAACCCTGGGTAGGTGAAATTTAATATGAGGCCTCTCCAGGAATTTGCATTCTCCAGTCTCTTATTCTCTACATTTTAAACAGTTGTGGCTCTCTCTGTTAATCACTAGCTGTTCCATGAGGAAACTTTGCTGTTGATAGTTGAAAGATTCATTAATACTGTCTCTGTCTCCTGTTCTACTATGTTACATGAGTCTTAAGTATAGAAGTTCCATTGTAGATGTGTAACTTAGGACCGGGCATCTCATATACATTCTATGCATCTGACTACTTATAGAACTCTGAGGTAGTCTTCATCTGTTGCAAAAAGAAATTTCTTTGATGAGTGGTGACAAGTATACTTGTCTGTAAATGAAGGATACATATTTAGAATACAGTAAGAAATTACATATGTCTAAGAATGTGACAGGTGTAGGTTTTTCTCTAGGATCTATGACATCTCCAGCATGTGTATTTGGCTATGACTACAGTACCACACATGAGTTACCTCCCATTGAGTAGATTTTTCTGTCTTTTTAAGACAGGATCTCCCTGCATTCCCAGCTGACCTACACTTGCTGTGTAGACTAGTCTGACCTTGATCTCACAGAGATTCTCCTGCTTCTGCCTCCTGAGTGCCGGGGTTAAAGACATGTGGTACTATATCTGTTATTTTCCCCTCCTCATCCAGTGGATTTTTAGTCCAATTAGATTGTTGTTGATTTTCTCCAAGCAAAAAATGATGCTAGTGCACCAGTAAAGCTGCTTTGCTGGGCTGGTCATTGCTGTGTTTATTAGGCTTCACAACTGGGTTCGACCATTAATTGATTTTCTCTTTTGGCAGCTTTCAGAACACCCTCTGATACCGTAAAAGCTAGACTTCAGGTACAGGGTTTCCAGGTCAGTGCCAGCCCCATTTCTTCAAGTCCTGGTTTGAGGTTTTCTTGTTGTCCAAATGTTCTTTTCCTTTTTGCATCCAATCATTCATACAGAATGCTCTATATTCTCATCTTTATGAGAGATAGGTATGTTTAAAGATTCCTTATGTTTCTAATACTGCCTGTATTTCTGACAAGTGATCTTTTTCTCTTCTATTGTTTAGATCTCTAGTCATTATTTCCCATTCTTGATAGTACATAGGTATTTAACAAGGAGGCAATGAAAAGTTGCTGAGTTAAGTGTATGAACATGTGATATATTTCTCCTTATGCTGACAAGTTTAAAGAAGTTGAGAAGCCTGATGGTCAGCTTTTCACTAGCATTCTCTAAAATGTCATGATATTTAGCTCCTTTAAAAATAAAATAATGTATATAGTTTTAAATTGCACTATGGTATTTTTCAAAAGAAAGGAATTTTTTGTTAATTTCCTCCCACTTCTTTGCCCTAACTCCCTCTGACACACCCTTGTACTCTTTTACCCATCCCTGTAAACACCATTCTGATTTTATATCACAGGGGTCCTCTTGCCTTTCCCTGTTTCCTCAACATGGTTTTTTCCCTCCCTTGTGTCACCCTTACTAGTTATGTAGCCTTTATCCACACTCTTCTCTGATTTATATACATGCATATAAACACTGTATACTAGGATCTGCATGTGAGGAGGAACATGTGATTTTTGTATTTCTCCACATGAATTACCTTGCTTTATATAATACCTTTTAAATCCATTCATTTTCCTACAAATTTCATAATTTCACCTTTCTTTATTGCTGAATAAAATTTCATTGTGGATATGCACCACATTTTCTTTATTCATTCGTCTTTCGCTAGATATCTAGGCCATTTTTGTTTCCTTTGTAGTATGAGTAATGCAGAAATAAATATGGATGTGAAAATTTCTCTGTTGTATATAGAGACCTTTCAGTAAATATCTAGGAGTAATATCTGGCAATTCTTTTGAGAAACTTCCATACTAATTTCCATAATGGTTGTACTGCTTTGCTTTTTCACCAGCAATATGTACGGATTGCTCTTTCCCCACATTCTCACCAGCATTTGCTTTTGTCTCCTTTCTTCATGTTAGCCATTCTGACTAGAGAAAGAATCTCAAGTTAGTTTAATTTGCATTTACTTGATAGCAAAGAAAATTCAACACTTTTTATAGTGCTCACAGTACATTTTCTTTGAGAACTGCCTGTTCATTTCATTGGACTATTTATTTATTGATAGTTTTATATTTTAATGTTACTTTTTTCAGCTCTTTATGTATTCTAGCTGCTTACTCCCTGACTGAAGTATAGCCGACAAAGATTTTCTCCCATCCTATGGCCTCTCTGCTGATAGTTTCCTTTGCTCTACAGAAATTTAAATTCTGTGTAGTCTCAGTTGCTGTTGGAGCTATTTCCTATGCTATTAAAATCTTGTTCAGAATGTTGTTCCTTATACCCATATTTTGGAGTGTTTCTCCTATATTTTCCTTGTAACGTTTTAAATTAAGGTCTTTGATCCACTTTGAATTTATTTTTGCGCAGAGTGAAAGATAGGAATCTAACTTAATTCTACAGGTAGATATTGAGTTTTGCCAACATCATTTGATAGTCTTTCTCCAAGTGTATGACTATGAAACCTTTGTAAAAAATTAGGTGGCTACATATTTAGGTCTTCTCTACTGGGCAGTTTATGATCTATAAAAAAGGTAGTCTCATTGCCCATCAGAAGCTATAGGCCTGTCTGTCAGTATTCTGGGATATATGCAAAGAGTGGTATGCAGATCAAACCATTTGATAAGCATATATACTCAGTTTTAGAGTGAAAAATTACTCTACTTATTAACCACATAAATATTTTCAGGAAATGATACTTCCAGTCTTTTATTAATGCATGCATTAACAAAGGAAATTATTCTTGGAGTGTGTGAATGAGAAGGAGTAATATACTCTATACCAGGTACTATTCTATCCTTCTGTTTTTAGTCCTAAGATATCCATGAGTGTAAAAAGTCTTGGTTCTGGGATTGGAGAGATGGCCCAGTGGTTAAGAACTGGTTTGATTTCCAGCACCCACATAGTGGCTAACAATCATTGGTAACTACAGTTATAGAGGATCCTACACTGACCTCTTCAGGCAGTGCACAACACAGGTATAGTTGCACAAATGCAGGTAATACACTCATATACATAAAATAAAAAAAATAATAAGTAATAAAATATTTTAAAGAGAATCTCGATTCTTCAAATATTAATATTTCCTGAGGTTGTGCAGCATGAACTACCTTACTTCTGTTGGTTTTTTCTCAATATTATCTACTCTGCTAAGCTACTCATGATCTATCTATCTTCATTCCAATTTGAGCAAGTTTTTAAATGTATATTTTTATTGCATTTTAGTGTATTTCTAATAGATCCTAATCAAATTTAGAACCCTCCTCATCTATACCACCCCATCATGCACCATTTACTGGATTTCATGCATTCTGTCATATATGTTAAAGTGTAGTCTGTAAAGCATTTGTACCTGTGCAAGTTCATCCACTGGAAACTAGTCAACCTATCTAGAGTCACTCCCTTAAAAAAGATCAATTCTCCCTTACTCTACAATAATCAGTTGCCAATAGGGCCTCCACTAAGGTTGGATCATGCTGCCTATTTCCCCAGTTCTATGCTGGGTTTTTGTCTGATTGAATTAGCATGGGCCTTGTGCTTGCTGTCACCATTACTGCAAGTTCATATGAGCAATTCCCAGAGACCTGAAAGAAGCCATTTCCTTATGTTCATGCACCACACCTGGCTCTTACAATCATTCCACCCCCTCTTCTGCAGTGGTCTCTGAGCTATGGGTGGGTGAGGTTTAATCTAGGAATCTTATCTAGGGACACTCTGCACTTTGAAGTCTTACCACTCGTCAAAGAAGCTTTTTTTTTTTTTTTTTTTTTTTTTTTTTTTTTGCAACAGATGGACGCTATTACAGAGTTAAGCAACTTTTTTGACATTTCTTATTTCCATCTCTTTCTCATTTTTTTTCTCTTTTGGGGTTTTATGACCTATTTTTTGTTCTTGATTATAATTTTCATGAAGTTTAAGAGTGTTCATCAATAAATGTATTTATTCAATCTGTTATGCTTACCTTTAGGTCCTGTTATTCATTTTAATACCTACATGATATATCATCGTATGTATGAACAAAGTAATGATAAGGAAGACAGTTAACATTTGTTTAGCTGGCCTCAACTACTCAGAATATGTTCCATTATACTGGTAATGTTTGGTCTGTGCCCCATTCTATGCAAGTGTTAAGCCTTTAGTTGACAGACTTAGTTGCTGGAATTATTTCAGTATTTTATCAAGCAGTTTACCTGTATTTTTGTGCATTGGCAAAATGTCAGTCAGGAATGCGCTATTATATATTTAATTATTCTTCTATTGATCTATATTCGTGTGTCTTTTCTGTTCTCTAGCCTGGAAATCATGGTAAGTTGATATCTCAAAAATTCTTAGGAAAATGTCCATATAATTTTTAAAAAGTAAGTAATTACATGAATAGCGTATAAAATGCACTTCAAAACAAAGAAAATTATTAAAGACAATGAAGAGAATTGCAGCACTATGAAATCTATGGTAACTGATTCACATATACAGAATTCTTTGCCCCAAATAGCAGAACACACTTTCATGTGAGAATGAGAAATATTATGACGATATTAAGAAATAGGTCACAAAAGAAATCTGAAGAATTATAGAATTGAAAATATACATATGTTCGCTAACAAAATTTGTACATATATGGTTATTTATACATATATATTTGACAAAAATATACAAATGCTCCCATAACAAAAATTAACTGGACATCAAGTAAACACAGCACTTGGGATGCAGAAGGATTGATTAATTTGAGGACAGCCTAGGCTACATAGCAAGATACTGACTCATAAATAACAAAAACACCTGAAAACAAAGCTTAAATTCTATGAATAAATAAATACTCAGGACAATGATTAACACCGAGATTTAAAAGGTTGGGATTCAGTGGGTAAAGCATTGCCATGCGAGCTTGAGGTCTTGATTTTGGGTCCCCAACACCCATGTAATAAACATGGCATTGCCTGGAGTGTCTGCAACCCAGCAGAGAACTGGAGACAGGTGTATCTGTGGAGTTCATTGTCCTGTCAGTCTAACTGAAATTTGGAGCTCCAGGTTCAGTCAAAAAGCACTGTTTCAAAGATTAAGGTAGAAATAAGAAGATATTTTATTTACATGAATGAATTGTCACAGAATGAATTAAAGATAGTCTATTTAAAAAATAAAGTGAAAGGGGCTGAAGACCTGGTTCAGATGCTAAGAGTACTTGCTGTTCTTTCAGTTCCCAATGCCCATTTGGTGGGCTATCTGTAATGCCAGTTTCGTGGTATCTGATGCCCTCTTTTGGCCTCTTCAGCATTTCACACACATGGTGCACTTGTGTACAGGCTGGGAAGACACTCAAATATATAAAAATTAAAGATTAATAAATAAGTACTGTGAGAAAAATTGAGGAAGACATTTTGACACCAACCTCTACAAACCACAGTCCCACACAGACATAAGCTCTTGCACACACACACACACACACACACACACACACAAACATGTATATATGCATATAGTAGTAGACACACACACACACAAAATCCAAATCCCCTAAGTATTTAAATAATCCATAGATAAAATGAAAATTCCAGGTGTATTTGTTTAGTATATATCCGTATGTGTGTGTGTGTGTGAAAGAGACAGAGAAAGAGAGAGAGAGAGGGAGAGAGAGAGAGTAAGGAGTTAGGAGGGAGAGTTGAGGGAGAGAGAGGAGGGAGTCGGACAAAGAGAGATCAGGTCAGCAATGCTTCAGCAGGTATGTGGAAGTCAGAAGAAAATTTTCTGTACGTTGGTTCTTTTATTTATACTTACATGGGTTCAGGGAATTGACTGTGGTCTTTCAGTTTGTGTGACAAAAGCCTTTACCTTCTGAGCTATCTTAAGTTCATTGAAAAGAGTATTTTAGATGAGAAAAACTGGGCATGGTGGTGCACATACGTAATCTTAGCACTCAGGAGATAGGGACAGGAGGATCATTATATATTTGAGGCCAGGCACAAATTGTGAGTTCTGTCACAGATTGCAGAGTGAGACCTTGTCTCAAAAACTCAAAATAAATAAACGGCTAAATTAAATAATAAAATGATATATAGCCTTAGGGTGTAGTTCAGTGATGGACAGATTATTTAGTCTTAGGTTCCACCCTCAGCATCACAAAAACAAATCATAAAAGTTCTCACACATATAAGAGTAAATAATGTATGTGTATGGAAAAACACTTTACAGCATTATTTTTTAATTTAAAAAAATTTTATTTTATGTGTATGAGTGTATTGCCTGACTGTGTGTAAGTGCACCTGTGTCATGCAGTGCCCTTGGAGGTCAGAAGAGGGCATCAGATCCCCTGGTGCTGGAGTTAGAACAGTTGTTAGCCGCCATGTGGGTGTTGTGGATATTGGACATCAAATCCCAGTCTTCTGTAAGAAGAGTCAGTGCTCTTAACTACTGAGCCGTCTCTCCAACCCCACTTTGCAAAATCCAAATTGCTGCACCCATTGTGGTTTATTTCCTGTTTTTCCAAAGGAGACAAGTAGCACTATTGGCTTTACTTATTTTCTCTCTAGATGCTTATAACTACCTAGAGATCTGTAAAGAGGCAATCTCATGTGGGAAACTTGCAGATTATTATTGATGCTTCAGTTATATAAATATTCCATAGTGGCTTCTCTTTCCTTCCCATTAAAAAATGTTCTTCTATAAAGACTTCATCAAAAAGCTGCTTGTGAGATGACATTTGCTTTTTTAGATACCTTCGCCTTTCTTCTTTTATATCGGGATCATTTGCAGTTTTGTAAACAGAATTGCATTTTTGCGTTTCTACATTTAACTGCAGAGTTGGTTTCCGTCAAAGTTGACATTCAGCTTAGCATCACACTGAGACCTGATTGATGGCCTCTCCAGTGCCCTTCCACTCTGTGGAATGAGCAACGTTAAGAAAACAAGCACATTTTTTTAGAGGTCTATTGAATCGAGTTGTGTTAAAATGCTCAGAAAGGACCCCAAAGAGATCTCGTAATGAAAACAATTTCTATGGGTTTGCTTGGGTGATAGTGAAACTGTTGTCTAATGTAAAAACAGAGAGACAGAGAATGGTTTTGCAAGACTGTTCCAAAGTTTCAGCCAACAGCAATTTTATGTGATAAAGTGCCTGGCTTTCTCCACCCCCAACCCCACCCTGTTTCTTTTTCTTTTTCAAATACTGGGAATCTCTATCCTGCCACAATGACTTTGAACTCTTGTTCCTCCTGCTTCTAGTCCATCAATTTCAGTTCTGTGCAGCCAGACCCTGCTCTGACTTTCTTAGGTATTGCAGTATTTTTATTCTTTTTGTTTCTGTTTGGAACTATGGAAGTATTGCATTCATCTTGATACGGTGACAGTGCACCATTTTTGCTCTCTGTATGCCTAAGAGATTGCACTCTGGATTGCAGAGGATGTGAAATGCACAAAGAGAATGGCTCAACAGCTAGTGCCAAACAGTGCTGAGACACCCTTCTTTGCCCTGCTCTGAGTAACATTCAGTCACTTGTCTCACCATGCTGTGTACCAGTGTCCCCTTGTGAAAGATACTGTTATGGTTATATGCTTGTGAACAACTTTCTTTCTTTCCTTTTTTTTTTTTTAAACTCAAATAACAGCAAAACAAAAAGCATACAACAGACAATGTTTGAAGCATCTTTTTTCAATCTATTCCCCTCCCTCCTATTTGGGGGGGGGTAGTGTGATCTCCCTTTTTGTTTCCTCTCTTCTTCAAGTAATCTCTATCAAATTATTATTTTCTTTTAGGTTTTCAAATACAGAAACAGTTTTCATTACAAAGGATCTGAAAAAATTTCCCCAACTCCTACCAAAATCACAGGGTTAGTAGGAAATATAGTCTTTTGTTTCTTTAGAAATTTTTTACATTCAGTTCTGTGTCTTGAAGTTATGGGAGATAGAGAGGAAGAAGTATTATGTGGAGACCAAAATACGGGTATTGATTACCTTTTTAACTGCACAGTTTATTACTGCATGTGGAGCCTAAACAAATCTTTAAAATTGTTCCATGGGGCAATATTTTTCTTAACTGGGTGAAATTCAATTTCCTTATCTGAAAGATGAAGATGATAGTACCAACCCATAATTAATATTGTGTGAGAAAGGTAACAGGTTGTAAAAATACCTAACTATCTTCAATTCCTAGACAAAACAATGATAGAATAGGTTGTTATGTAATAGGGAATCATCAAACTTTTTTAATAGGACAAAATTGGTGTGATGGCACCATGTAGCAGGGATCAAATGAAGACTAGAACTGACACATTATTTGACAGGTTCACAGGATGCTTAAGGCTAATATTGCTTACATTTGTCAAGTGTCTACTGGATCCTGGGCATGGTACTGATCTTTTACATGTCTTAATTCCACAAGCTACCACTGATAAGGCAGGCAGTGTTTGTTACTACATTTTACAGAGGAAGAAACTGAGATACAAAACAAATATGAGCAAAGTACACATGGAGATGAAAATATCATATGAAAATCGTGATTTTTATGCTGAATAAAAATAACAGAAACCAAACATTTTTTTTTACAAAAAAATGTTTAACCTAAGTCATTATTTACTATGATGTCACCAAAGAAGAGATTAGTAAGTGGCACCACCAAGACTTGACCCTAGACTGTCTGGCTCCAGAACCTTCATGCTTAAAGACTATGGTACACTGTCTCTAATGTGTCAGTCAAGAATCTGCCAAAGTGCCACCCATATTCACCCATTAACACTACTTCAAAGAACATTTAATGGTTTGAGGATTTTCTATGTGGAATAACCATTCAGTTCTCTGACAGGTTGGGGGCATTAAGTGACTTGATTTTGCAATTATTTTCCCAAGGACGTGAAGTTTTATCTTTCAAGAGTAAAAGGACAAAAAGATGTTTACGGTATAAATTTTATGAAAATATTCTGTAAGCTTCATTGCCTTTGTAAAGTTATTTTATGAATATGATTGGTCCAGGGCTTTTTATAAATGTCAACTATTTTACTGTTTTCTAATCAACCTTCAAAAAACACTAAGGTTTGGAGCACTGTAGGCAACTACAGTGACTATATTCAGATTAACTCTTTCTTTCCTTTTGTTCTGATGATTTTCTAGCTTGACAATTATCTCAGTTGTTGTTGAGATCTTAGCTTACCCTTTGGCCATAAGTCTCTAGGTCACCCCTAGTAGAGGCCTCTTATCTCCTTTGGAGCTCTGCTTTTTCTCTTATTGACTGATGTGCCAGAGCTTACTGCTTGCCACCTCTGTCCTATTTTGCAGTATTTATGATCTTTCCTATGTTTTGTCTATTATATAGTCTGTGACTTACCTCTTTTTTCTTTCCTATTCATCTAGGTTGCTTGTTATCTAGGCTAATTTTACCAGAACTTCCTTCTTCCTAGGAGAGATGGAGAGGTGACTTTTTTGAAATTTACCTTCTTTTCTATGCATAGTGAAACATCAATAAACACTAGACCTGTAAAATCTGTATTTTAGGTCTTAGTATTTTCATGTTTTCGTACTTTAAAGGCTCTGAGTTGCTTTAAGTTGATGAGGCCACTAGACATTTGAACTGAAAAAGTCACAAATCTTTTTTATTTTTAGAATAGAAAACCTCAATCCAACACTTAAACTTGAATGACCTAAGCTGTTTTATTATTAAATTTATATTAGTATTGTTATAATAACAATGTAGTTTATGTATTCAAAAATATTTTATGGTATCTAATCTAGTCTTTCTATTGTTTTTATTTAAAAAAATCTGTAAATTCCCAATTGTTGTATATTATTTTCCAAATTGATGCAATAGTCAGTGTAGACAATTTTTAAAAGAACATCTCAAAGCTCTCAACAGGCATATGCTCAAGGCCAAACTGTTGAGTTAGCTAGAACCCTGCCCAGTCTGCTGCCGTGTCCCTCCCTCTAGGGACTAAGCTTAGAACACACTACTCCTGCTCTTCACAAGCTTAGTAAGTTACCGAGAACACTGCCCATTCTGTCATCTTCTCCTAACCTGAGGAAAAAAGTAGGTCTGAATTGCTCTGCTTATAATTTGGACCAGCCTAGGGAGCTAGCCAGAACACTGTCTAATCCACTGTCATCTCTCCACTCAGTTCTTGCTGTGATTATCAACCTCAAAAAACCAGACCAGTCTGGAATCCCCTTGCCTCTCCAAGAAAACACCAAAAGTGAAAATCTGAAGGACAGATCAACTAACTATTCATATCTGACCTGAAATCCACAAAACTATGAAAGCAAACAAAACAGAAAAAAAAAGAACCAAACTTCCACACAACAAAGTAAGGTTGCAATTTCATATCAGGTACACAACCAATAATGTAAATCAATATGGCAAGGTCACAATGCGGACACACAAATAATATGAAAAACCAAGATAATATATTCCCATGAAATCTTAAAAGTCCTGTAGAAGTATTTTGCAATGAGAACTACCCAGAAGAACCCCAGGACACAGAATAAAAAAGAACCAAAATGAATATGATCAAAGAATACAAGAACTTTAGAGAACACGCTAAGAAATATGTCAGGAATCTCATAAAGGGGAAGAACAAACTCCTAACTGAAGCTCAAGAAAATACAAATATATGGCTAAAAGAAATAATAAAGACAATTCAGGATTTGAAAATTGAATTCATAAAGGAGATAGAAATATTGAAGAAAGCTTAACCTGAGATGAAGATGGAATTGAAAAACTCAATATCTGGGAACTGGAGAGATGACTCAGCAGTTAAGAGCACTGGCTCTCTTGCAGAGGACCTAGGATCAATTACCAGGACATGAGAGCTAACAACCATCAATAACTCTAGTTCCATGGGATGCAACAGCCTCTTCTGACCTCTGAGGGCACTGCATGACACTGGTACACTAACATACATGCAGGCAAAACACTGATGCACACACACACACACACAATAATTATAAATAAATAAAGTATTAATAAAAACTCAATATCCAATATTAGAAGACAGTCAAAATTCTTCTCAACAGAATAAAACAAATGGAAAACAGAATATCAAGACTGAAAAACAAAGTAGGGAGAATTGGACCACTCAAGCAAAATTATAATTATTTTTTTAAAAAAGTAATGGAATATTCAGGAGCTGTGGGACACCACAAAGACATCAAATCTGCAAATTATAGGCAAAGAGGAAGTAGAATTATGCCAGGTCCATGGCATGGACCATACCTACAATAGGATTACAGAAGAAAATTTCCATAAGTTAAGGAAAGTCGTACCTATAAAGACTCAAGAAGCATACAGAACTCCAAATAGACAGCACCAGAACAAAAACTTTCCATAGTATATCATAGTAAAACCACTAAATACACAGAACAAAGAAAAGGTATTGAAAGCTTTAAGAGTGAAACAACAAAATACATATAAAGGAAAACCCACCAGAATTACAGCTGACTTTTTAATGTAAACTTTAAAATTCAGAAGACCCTGAAGTAATGTACTCCAAACTCAAAATGACCAAAGAATGCAATTCAAAATATTTTACTCAGCAAAAATATCTACTATAGTCCAAGGAGAAAGAAAAATCTTCCATGAATATAAGTGGGATGAAAGAATTCATGTCCACCAAACCAGCCCTATAAAGAATACTGGAAGCAATACAATAAACTGAAGAAACAAATGACCAACCCAAGAGAAAAGACCTTTGGCAAAATCTAATATCCATTCATGATAAAAGTCATGGAGAATGTAGGGATAGAAGGGATATATCTCAATATATTAAAGGCAATATACAGTAAGCCCACAGCCCCAATCATACTAAATGGAGAAAAACTCAAAACATTTCACTTAAAATATGGAATAAATCAAAGGTGTCCACTCTTTCCATTCTTGTTCAATATAGTGCTTCAAGTCTTATTGAGATCAATAAAACAAGCTAAGGAGATTAATGGAATACACACTGTAAAGGAAAAAGGAAAAGCATCCTTATTTTCAGATGATCTGATTCAATATATAAAGTACCCTAAAGACTTCACCAGAAAACTCCCAGAGCTTATAAATATGTTCAACAAAGTAACAGGATATAAAATTAACATACCAAAACCAGGAGACTTCCTATAGTCCAACAACAAATACACTGAAAAAGAAATTGAGGAAATTGAGGAAGTAAATCTAACCAAAGAAGCCAAGCATTTGTAGCACAAAAACAACGATCTTTTGAAGACAGTTCTGTAGCACTGATGATCTGATTATGAATTTGGAGGGTTTATTTAGAACAATAAAATGATACAGAAACTCATATTTTTAAAACAGAAGAAGCTCTCCTGCAAAGTCAAAATGGAGACAATTATACATGCCAATATTTATCAATAAAATACTTTCTTTAAAATTAACTTGAATTATTTAAATTAATATTTCTCTTTGATTTTGAACACATTATATGATGTTTTAGGAACCTGTACATATTTGGTTTCTTTTTCAAGTTGACAAATAATATCCAATGCTATTTAAATTAAATTAAATAAAAATGCAGATGTTCTGTACCTTATACTTATTAGACAACATAAAGCTATTTTATCTGGAGTGGTCTTCTTCAACACAACCATGTACAATGGGGATATTTATTCTCTATTTATGAAGCTGTTTTATTTTTAAGAGAATCCTCAATTGAAAAAAGGAGTGTATTCTGTTTTGTTCACATTGCTTGTAACTCAGGTCACAAGGCCAGCAGTAAATCTTCTCTAAAGTACAAATTTTTATCTGATAGGCATTCCTTTAAAAGAGAGCAGTTTTTCTTATTTATACCTTCAGTTAGAAAAGATACCATCATAACCACTGTCTGGAACTATTTTTACCTGAATCATTACCAAGAAGGTAATAAGGATTTTTGTAAAAAAATTTACCCAGGAAAGTATATAATTTTCAAAAATGAAAAATAATATGAATGGCATATGGAATGGTCCTGTTGAATTAAAACCTATGATTATATATAATGTGGTTCATTCATAAGGGCAGGATATTACCTCAGTGTTATAATATCAAGGTCACTGTTATGGGTCATGACAGGTTAACCACAAAATGCAAGTCAGAAGTATAGATTTGTAGGTTGTGTCAATCATGGTTAATTTATGTTGTAGTCTCACATGAGTAGGATTTTTTCCCCTTAATCCCAGGGCCTTTGGTACTATCATTTGGAATAAGGAGAGTTGAGGACTGAGGTGTCCAAAATCAGAATGCATGACCTTGCTTAAGCTCAGGGAGTCACAAAACAAAATAAAGGCAAGAGTAATCAAATTGTATTACATGTATGAAATTGATAAATAAAGAATTTAATATAATGCATTAAAAATCAAATGAATAACAAAGTTTTTGAGTCTTTAAGCTGTCAGGGTCTTAGGTACTTTAACAAAAACTTGAAGCACAGATGGAAAATATCTTTTAAAAATATTTTATTTATTTTTTAATGTTATACATATGAGTGTATTGCCTGCATGTGTCTAAGTGTACCCATGTCATGCAACGCTCAAAGAAGTCAGAAGAAGGCGTCAGATACCCTGGAAATGGAACTATAGATGGTTGTTAGCTGCTGTGTGGATGTTGGGAATTGAACCCAAGTCCTCTGCAAGAGCAGTCAGTACTTTTAACTGCTGAGTCACCTCTCTAGCCCTGGAAAATACCTTTTTATAAAAAAATTCATATATCACTTTTATTTTATATGTGTATTTTGCATGCATGTATGTAAGTTCACCACGTGCATGCACTGCTCACAGATGGCAGAAGAAAGTGTTGGATCCCCCTAGAACTGGAGTTATGATGGTTGTTAGTCACCGTGTGAGTACTGGGAATCAAAGCAGGTCCTCTGGAAGAACAGCAAGTATTCTTGACTGCTGACTCATTTCTCTAGACCCAGATGGAAAATATCTTTAATTGTATGTGTCAATATTGATCTATCAATTAGTGGTAAACATTAGATGGTAACGGGTGCTATTAAACTGAGAGTAGGAATTTAGTTGCAAATTTGTGAATTAGTTATTGAATTGAGTGTTGTTGCTGTCTCCTAGGCTTAGTCCTATCAGTTCAATGCTATATGTTGCCTGGCCATTTATATTTAACCAAGTTTCTTCATTTTCAGTGAGATGTATATAACCCCTATGAATTTTCCCCATGAAAAGTGAGGCTCTTCATGGTATTTGATCAACACAGGTCGTTTGCGATTTCTGTAATTACTTTTTGGTTTGTTGATGGTATTGCCCCTTGAAGAATGAATAGGAATAGTGATCATGTCCCCCCCCCCGGGGGGGGCTTCCTGTATTGTGAGACTAGATTCAGTTTTCATTGTATCTCACTTTTCTGTGAACTAAGTGGATGGATACTGTTGTCAACTGTTAATTTTCTAGACTAGTGAGATAGCCTCACTCAACTGCTTGTCTATGTAAGCTCTCTCTGGACTGACTTTCATCTAACAGTCACCGATGGCTTAAGTGAAAATCAGATGTTTCTGATGATAAGAAATCTCACATCAACTTTCCTGTGTGCTTTTTAAAAAATGTATTTTTATTGAAGTTTTATGAGTGACATATCTCCAATGAAACTCTACAGTTAAGGCTCATATAGCATAGTGGAATGCAGGGTAGGGGGAATTCCAGTGCATCTGTCAACTGTCACCAGTGACTTTCCTCATGCAACAGAGAGCATTTAACACAGGAGGCTACAACTGACTGAAGTATAGAGAATAAGAAACTGCAGAGTGCACATTCCTAGATAGGACTCCTATATTATCGTGGATTTTTTGTTCTGTAGGAGTTTTTATGTCTTAACCACCAACATGAAGCTTTACCATCCATCTTCTCACTTATAGTCAGACTACTTAAAGTTCTTCTCTGCTTGCTCAGGCCTTGACCATTGTCTTGTCTTCTCTTCTCTCTCTCTCTCTCTCTCTCTCTCTCTCTCTCTCTCTCTCTCCTCTCTCTCCGTTTGCTTCACAGGTTTTTACTTGGGTATCTAGGCTGTTCTTTGTGATACCTCTGGTAATCGGGGTATCATTTTCATCTGTACCTCAATGATTTCAGCAACTTCTGTCAATTCTCTTAGACTATGAGTCTCTCATTTGATGAAGAATCTTATTTCCAGTTCTCCATCCTTTCTTTTCATAATACACAAATTCCTAATACTAACCAGAAAAATCTAGTCACCTGAGTTAAGAGGTAGATGTAGTATCAGGTGAACTAGATGTAGACAGTCTGAGACAACCAGCATAATAACATCTACAGAAGAAATCAGAATCTTCAGATATTGCTCTGTGGATATTCGGACCAGAGTAGCCAGGCTACATCCTATAACGGTGTCCTTTTAGTGGGCTGAGAATATTATATTTGAATTTCAATATGTTTAAAGTATAAAATCAATAGCAAAACAGAGACATGGGGGAGTAAGAGAAAGCTTTTGTATCTAGAATTCTTTAAAAGATAGGGTTGTATGATATGATTAAAAACAAGTGATACTCATTTTCTGAGTCCAAGGTATAATTTTAAGAACAAGAGGAACTTTAGGGATCATATACCCCAATCTCCCAATTTTACAGATGAAGAAAACAAGGACTGGATAGGTCAAGTGGCTTGTCCTTGATCATATAGCTGGTTTTGGCTGAAGGAACGGTGAGGACTGGAAAGAACCTCAGTCATCTTATATGAATTCTTTTCTAGGTATTGCTCTGCCTCTTCACAGTTGCCTTGTTTTCAAATTATGAGTGACTCAGTTCACTTCAAAGGGCACGGAACTAATTTCTTTATGAATGAAATGAGGCAGTCACAGAGTTTCACACAAGAAAATTGAAAAATGATATATGTGTCTTATTGCTTTGTTCTTTTCCATTTTTAGTATCTGGATTAAGAAGGAAAGGAATTTAAGAGAACAGTTAAAAGTAAGAAGAAATTCAATGACTGCCATGTAGCAGAGGGCATATATCAGGAAAAGCAAATAAATATCTGCTCATTTCTGGCATGCAAACAGGAAGTCACATCTGGTGGATAGAGGCACCAAAGCTTCAGTTGTGGGAATCTCAGTTTCTACTTTGCTGTTCCAGGAACTGTGCTCAGAGTGTAGGAGTTGTTCTGCTACCAGCTAACTTGGAAGGGGGTGAATCACTTGTTATGCGTATCAAACTTGGCAATGAGAAGGGACAAAGGGGAAATGAAGAGGAATGAAGAGTCCCAATTAAATGAATCGTTCCCTTATTTATTATGAAAATTGTTCATATCTGATCCTTTACTTGGGATCAAGTTTAATTTATCAAGTTATTCCTAACTTGGACCTGCCTGCCTCATTTGTTCATCTTAATTGTGATCATGGATGCTGTTTTTCCATTCATCCATTCTTTCAGCATTCATAATGGTATCATTTTAGATGTCAGAGAAACAATTTGAAAAAAACAGTCCCAGTATGAGAAAGTTACTGCATACTGGGGCAAAAGATAAGCAAACAATAGCTTTGATGACATCCTCCAAGTACTAAGGACTAACAGGCAAAGTAGTTGCTTAGCTGAGGCAGACAAGACGAATATTCCGAGGAAACTATAACTTATTCTTAAAGAAAATCTAGGAGTTTGGCACTAAGTGAAAAAGTCAAAGTAGAATATACAATGACAAAGAAACTGCGATGGTTTGGTGGATTCTGAGGATCCAAGATGTATGCAGACTGACTGGCTATAGGCTTGTAAAGGTACAGTAATGAAAGAGAATAAGAAGTAAGCAGTGACAAGGGTTTGGTATGCTCAAGATGGATGAAAATGAAGGCTAATAAACATCAGATCTTTCCAAATATTCCTAAACTCCACACTTGCGGTAGGGAGAAATATTCTATAGTAGAAGAGCAAAATCAGTCTTTGCAGTCATTTCTTAATTAGGAACCTTGAACACCCTACTTAACTATGATAATTTTTCTACTTTGAGTTTAGGCATATAGATTACTCTTGATTCATGTTTTAAAGGAAGAGTTAAGAATATGTGTAATGAATGTGGTAAGGGGACTATTGGGAGTAGAGAAGCCCAAATAAGGGGTGTAGAGACCTGTGGGAGAGGATCAACCACATCAAAGTATGCTAAAAATGCCAGGATTAAACCCATTACGTTTTGTACTAATTGAAGTAAATATAAAAAAGGGAAATATATATCCACCTCATACTCTGCTTCCTTTTCTTCCTTCCTTATCTTCTTTCATTTGAATACTTTCTCCCGCACAGCTATTTTAAGGCAGGGTCTTATGTTGCCCAAACTAGGCTTAAGCTTCTGATCTTCCATCCTCCAAGTGCTGGAATTACAGGCACATAGCACCATACCCAGCTTCTTCCTTTCCCTGAAAGAGTCAGTGTTTACAGAAATTAAGAGTGTTTTGTGTGGTTTGACAACCTTGTTTAATATATGGATGGCACTTAGAAAGAAATTTTATACAAGTTCTGTCCTCATCATAGGAAATGAACCAGATCACTTCAATATTCACAATTGGGTGGATCTGCTTGCCAGTGCTGGGTTAAATATTAAAATGATCCTGTCATAGACATGAAACAGTTTTTTAATTTACAATGAGAACTTTACTTGCCAAAAATTGTCACAGCTTTGGTAGCATTGAATTCATCGCTACGCTTCCCCCTCCCCTAAATTATCAACCTGTCAGAAGCCTGGCTTTTGGAAAACAGTAGATACTGCTTTACTCTATTTTCTTTCTAATGTTACCATATGCAATTATTTTGTGTGGGTTACGGAGGACATTTGAATGTTTTTATATATTTAATTGAAGTGTTCATTTCTAATATATTGTGTTTGAGTAAAAATACCCAAGAAACTATGGAAATGTACAGGCATGAAAATGTAAGCTTCAGTAGTATAATGAAGTAGGTGACTATCAGGTTTTTAGCAGCTCCTAGACAGGAGGAATATGGAGATCACGTAAATGTCTTTAAATATCTTTTCTTTTTGGTTGCTTAATTTGCTTGGTTTGTAGACTCAGAGATGCCTGATATTGGAAGGAACTGTAACAACTCTCTACATTTCAACCACCTGTCTGATGCCTGAGTTTCCTCTTCAGTACTATGGTCAACTGACAGAAATCTTGGCTCTTAAGGCAGTATATTCTCTCTTTAAACCATTTTACAAAATCAATTACATGCTTGCTGGTATTAAGCAAAAATGATGTTTTGTAACATTTTGAGATATATTTTTATTATAACCATACAGAATAAATTAAACTCTTTTTCACCTTAATGTTTCATAACTTTTTGAAACCAACTACTGTTCACAAAGGTCTCCCCTCTACCAAAATGTTCTTTCCTCTCAATTCTATGTTTTAATTTTTACCAATGGCCTAATGCTATATCTTAGCTCATGTGTTTTATTTTTTAGATCATTTCAAGTGCCTCTCAGGACATTTGTTCATGTGTTTCTTAAGGGCTAGCATGTAAAATGTCATACCCAGACATTTTACTTCCTTCTGTTAATGTATTATACAATCAGATTAGCTGATTTGGGTGACATTATCACTATGTTATCTCATATCAATCTGTCAAGTTTACTGTTGACCAACGTCTTAATTTAAATCTTCCATTAGCTATTATTCACTTTATTATGGCCACTTATTTGTACTTTTGAATGTTAATTATGTTATCTAGTATATTTTACTTCCTCATCTGTTATCTCCAAACATATTAGTTCATGTTTTCTTTCTTTGTTTAAGTAACATACAATTGTTGAATATGGAGATGGAGAGATGGCTCAGTGGTTAAGAGCACTGGCTACTCTTGCAGAGGACCTGGGTTTGGCTTCCAGTACACACGCGGTGCTGACAACCATCCATAACTCCAGTTCCAAGGGATCCAACCATCTTCTGTCCTCCATGGTCACCGCACAACACTGCTGCACTTATATACATGCAGGCGTAATACTCATATACATAAAACATAAAACAAAAAACAAATAAATAAATAAATAAATATTCTTTAGTATGGAAGAACCTGGAAATTTTCCATTAGCAATGTTCTAGTACAATATCGCCTAACCATGGGTCTATGAACCAATATTAACTTGATGAATTTTATGCAAAGTAAGTACATGTATGTGCTTTTTCTGAGGAAAAATACACAGCTTTCATTTTTCTTTTCATTTCTGGCTTCAAAATTGGGGTCTTTAAGATTTACTTTTGAGCTGCAGCTCAAAACTACTTTCATCATATTCTTTAAAAAATATTTTATTTTTATTTTTATTTTATATGTATGGGTATATTTTCTGCATGCATTTAAGTGTAGCTGTGTCATGCAATGCCTGCTGAGGTCAGAACAGGGCATTGGATCTCCAGGAACTGGAGTTACCTGCCAACAGTTGTTCGTTTCCTTGTGGGTGTTGAAGACTGAACCCAGGTCCTCTGCAAGAGCAACCAGTGTTCGTAACCACTGAGCCAGCTCTCCAGCACCCCCCATCATCTTCTTAAATTTGTGTGTGATCCCAAGAATTTAGACATTTCTGTTCTAGAGAGACATCAAAATACTATGGTTATGGTCATTCTGTCACTAAAACTCTATTTGAAAAGTTTCCAGCTAATGCATCTTCATCTTGAATGAGTAGATATCATATAAGGTCTCATCAAATATCTGTGTGTATGTTTTTACACACTCGATATATATGACTCTTCAAGATTGTTGGTCATAACAAGAAATGTAATAGACTATTCACATTTCAGGTATTAACAGTTATTTCTATTGTGTTTCAACAGGGTTTTGCTAGGTAGGCCTCACTGGCCTGGAACTCACTACATAGAACAGGCTGGCCCTGAACAACAGAGATGTACCTGTCTCTGTCTCCCTAGTGCTGAGATTAATGATGAGTGCCACTATACCCAGTAGCAGTTATTATAATGAATTCTACAATCAATTCAATGATTCTGTTATTTACTTATTCAGCTTCTTCTCTGTCTGTATCTGGAAGTATTCTAGGCACTGAAATTAAAACAGGGATCAATGTTTTTGCTCACACAGAGCTTATGCACTAGTGAAGGATTAAGACCAAAAAAGAAAACAACCTATACAAAAATATAATAACTTCCTATAATGAATATGCTGAAGAAAATAAAATAAGGAAATTATACAGATAGGACCTGTGGTTTAAGAAAGGCAGTAAGAATAACTAGGTTTAGTGAAAGTCTCTATGAAAGAATCACATTTTGACTAAAACCCTGTTGCAAAAGAATTTTGTCTGAAAATATTTAGAAAAATAGCTAGGCAAAGATAACAAGACTCAGGGGCCTTGGGAAAGTTGAAGGAACAGAAAGATCAATATAATTGGAGCATAGTGAACAGTGGAAAGCAAATGGATTTGAGGGAGACAGGTAAGGTCAAAGTATTCAGACAAGAGAGAGTAAACTTTATTCTAAAAGCAATCAGGAGTATAAAGACCACGAGAGCCTCATGACTTGATTTATGTTATTCCAAAGTCTATTGGATGTGTACAGAGAGTGAATAGGAAAGAAACATTAGTAGAATGGAGATACATTGCCTATACTCCATTATAGAATCTACCTTCTATCTCTTAGAAAAATACAGAATCAGGGACCATATCCCTACCAGTTTACCAGGATTTCATCTATTCTCCATGATTTTTCAAAGACCAGTAAGAGGAGTCCATCAGTTGCATCTACTTTTGGATTTAATCTGTACATTACAGGAGACCACAGAAATTTAAACACTAGAATACTAGTGGTTTTTTTTTATTGTTTTAAAATTATCTCCTCAGCCATACTGCACTTCAGTTACTTCTAAGTAATGTAGTTTTTATTCTTTTTAGCCTGAAAATAATCCTCTTTGACAGAGAACACAGAAACTAAATAGAATGTAAAGGAGTCAGGTTTCTTCTTGTCATCCATCACCCTGAACAGCTATTTTGGCTTATTTGGGTGTTCACTTCTATTTATTTTCTGCTACATCAATATAATTCACAATTGCTTAGGTAGAATTTCTTTTGAGAGTTTCCTTGAAACATCTTAAATTCCACTTTTCCATAGTATCTCTGCCACTTGGGTGTTTAATCACTCTGTTTATTTAACTGGAAAATGGGGGCAATAAAAATCTACCTTATAGTGTTGTTGGGAAACATTACTGAGTTACACATATAAAGTGTCTATAGAATTCCCTGTCACTTTGAAACTTATCAGTATATGTTAACTGCCATTATTGTTATTGTTTCTTCTTATTATTGCTATTACTAGTAAGTAGTAGCAATAGTAACAGTTGTATACCTTGGGTGGGAATGTCAAATTCCCTGTCTCCTTCACATCATGTCTACATGACAGTCATGCCATATTTGGATTCCAATATGGACTTTTCATTTTTGTTCTTTTTGATTTTTTTTTGAAACAGAGTCTCACTCTATAGTTCAAGCTTGCCTAGTTTGTAGTGTAGGCTCATGGTGAGGCTCTTGTCTAAGCCTTCTGGGTACTGGGGATGCAGGTAAAAACTGCATTTGAGATCTGAACTGGCTCTCACACCAGTCACTTCCTTAGCATCAGTTCTTGTGAGAACGTTGGAAAAGAACACGGACCTGTTTTTGTTTTTGTGTTTGCTATCTTGAGAAAGGGTTTCTCTGTAGCCCCAGCTGCCTGAAATTCACTATGTAGGACCAGGCTGGTCTTATAGAGATTGCTTTCCTTTACCTCCCAAGTGATGGGATTAAAAGCATGTGCCAACATACCCAGCTCCAGATCTGTTTTTGAGTCCTGACTCTGGCATACATTAAATATGTAACATTAGAAGAGTAGTAAATTCCCCTAGTCTTCAGCTTCCTCTCGGGTAGTACAGAAATAATAATATGTAGAAAATAGACATAACATAACAGTTCTAGAAAGGAACATATAAAAGAGTAATGACCCAGTAAATCCAAATATACTTCCCCTACCTTGGTGCATTGTCTGTAGGAAAAAGAGTTCATCCTGGAGAATGATGCTCAGAATACGATTTTATTCCTGGTCTGCCCTCCTGGCCAACAAGGTTGTTCTTGTCAAGTGACCAACCTGATATCCATCCCTCAACAGCTTTTGACACTTTGTTGCTATTGCATGTAATATTTTCCCAATGGGGCTCCATGTTGACTTAGATTGCATTCATAATTTCTGTAAAAATTAGTTTGATTTTCAGAGGGGAAAACTTTTCAAGCATACTTTTCACACTTGTGGAATTCAATAACTACTGAATCTGGACTGGGGAGATGACTCAATTGTTAAAATGTTTTCTGTACAAGTATGATGACCTGAGCTCAATACCTAGAACCCACATTAAAAAGATGGGCCTGGTACTACACACTTGTAATCCAAGAACTGAGAAAGAAGAGATGGATGGGATAACTGGGATACACTGATTAGCCAATCTGACCAACTGGGTGTGCTCCAAGCCAGTAAGAAACCTTTTCTCTAAAATGATATATTTAGTTCCTGAGGAGTAAGAACTAAGGTTGTCTTCTGATCTCCAAATACATGCATAGTCTTGTATATGTGCACTTGCACACACATATTTACGACAAAATGCACACATACACACAGAGAAAAATAATTCTTAAATCTAATTATGTTAATTTGATCTTTTTTGCTTTAATTTGTTCTACATTAGCTTTGATTTCTTGATTAGGAAAATGGGGATAACTGTCACACAGGATTTTGGTGAAATTAAATTGTATAATTCAGGTAAAGTATTTAGCACAGTTCTTGAGACATAGTAAGAACTCAATAAATGGTACTTACATAGACATATGTGAATACATTATTATGGAATTCTGAATCATTTGAATGGAGAATTAATTGAGTTTAGGTTTTAATGCTGATGTTTGTTAGTATACCAATAATCCTTCACTTCTAATTGTCATTAGCTTTAAGTGCCCTTACAATTTAATCTTTGAGTTCCTTGCTTCTGGAAGTCTTATATGACTGTCTCTGTAATGGCCATTCTCAGGGAGACAGCTATTTCCCTCTCCCATCGGTGGCAAAATCCCCTTTCCAAATTAATGTGAAGTAGGATATTTATAGTTCCCTTTCTTTACATGAAGATAACAAGCTTAAAGAGCCACATCTAACATCATCTGGTATACCATCTGCATCAGGACCAACCTTAAACAGTGGAACTGATCCTCTAAATATTGAGACACACAAATTCCTTCATAGTATCCAGTCTACTTCCTACCCAAATGACAATGTTCAAAAGGAATTAGTCACCTTGGGCTATGATGGCTTTCTTTGATATTGCATGCTGGAGAATTCCTACCTCTCTGTCTCCAGGGAAGAAACACCCATCTTGCTCTTGGCCACTTCAGAATCCAAGTTTATTCACCAGACACATTTTGTACTTTGATTCTCTCAGGCCTTTGATTCTCTTAGGTCTAAACCCACAGGGAATAAGACAAAGCTGGCCTTGAAACTTCTGTAATCCCTCTGCTGCACCCTCACACACACTGGTTTGTTGTTAATTTTAAGATATTACTCTAGAGAAGAACAATTCTAAAATGAAACATGGATCTAGATTTATCATTTCAACATTTTTTTTTGGTTTGAGGCAAGGGCTCAGCCATGTAACACAGGCCTTGAACTCATTAGCTTTCTGCCTTACCCCCCCCCCTTGAGTACTGGCATTCTAAGTGTGCACATCTGTGCCCTACTCATTTCAATGTCTTTATTCAAGAATTTTTAAGGGGAAATTGCATTGAAAAAATTATAATTAACTTGGGAATCGTTGTTTCTCCACATTGATCAAAAAGGAAATTGCTACATTAATATGCTTTTCTAAGCAACATAATAAAATTAATAAGCATAAAACTATATTGTGAAATTTAAATGCTGAAGGATCAGTCAGTGAGAGGACTCAGCAGATAAGACACTGGCCACATAAGCCTAGGAGCTTGAGTTTCATCCTCAGATTCCACACAATGGTGAAAGAAAAGAACTGACTCCACAAAGTCATCCATTGATCGCCACATGCATGCCATGCATACACACACAAACACACACACACACACACACATATTAACAAATAATAATAATAATAATTGGAAACTGAAATAATAAAAGCTCAAGGAAAAGATTTATTCAGAGAAGTTTTAGGGCACCTGGGGCTACATAATGATATCCAGTCTTAAATATAAATAAATGACAGGGGGATTAATTAAGAAGAGGAAGGGGATTAGTGAAAGTTGGATGGGGACAAGAAGGGGTGTGTGTGTGTGTGAATATTTCAATATACATTATGTACATGTATGAACAAATGTCATGTGGGAGGTCCTAGGATTCATCCCTAGCACACCCTACCTCAAAACAACCCCATAAACCTCATAGCTTTGGTACTGATTAATTTTATACCTTTTTATTCTTCTGTCTCTTTATGAGAACCAGTTTTGCTGGTCTTTCTTGTAATTATATTCTTTGTGATAAAAATGAATTTATTTACGGAAAACATAATATCAGGTGTTAACAATGCAGGAAACCCACTTCAGATATGAGGATTCCAAAGCAGAAGAGTGTGCCAGTTTTGAAGAGACAAATGTCATGGAAAGTCAATAATGAGGAAACAATGAAGCCATCTTTCAGGCTTTGGATATAATGGAGCTGAAATAACTTCCAACTTTAAGGATTTTCAAGGTGGGATTTTCTGTGGCAACTAATATCATAGAACTTACATGGTTAATGAAAGGAAAGAATAAACGTTAGTGTTTGATCTATTAAATCGATTTAGATTTTGTAGTGGTATACATATCAAAAGATCAGGAATGTGAGATTTTCAGTATCTCCACGGGTTGTATTTATGGTTTGAAGTTTTGTTTGGTACTAAAAAGAGTTTCAGTTCAAACGAATGTCATTTTTTTAAGCTTGAAATCCTAACGGAGATAAATTACCTTTGTTGTGAAACCCTACTCTTGTGGGAGTTTTTAATTTACTGTGAACTGCTGGACAAAAGTAAGGTATAAAAGTTAGTGATCAATCATTTTACAAGTGATTAAGTATCTTTAATGTGCCTAGAACTGTGTTTGTAGTCATGCTAAAAACAAATGCAATTTATTTGCTGAGATAAGAGTGCAGGGAGAGGCCATTTTGTATCTCCTATTATATATCCTTCTTTATATGTTGTCAAAGTTAATTCCATAACAGGTGAATCTGACCAAGTTTAAAAGTATGTTCAAAGTCCAAAGTTTAAAGTATGTTCTTAATGTGAAATAATACATAGTTTAGGTTTACAAGTTAGAAACAACCAGAAAATCTTGAGGTAGGAAAAATAATCAAGTCAGAGCTCAAGCATTATAAGAAGTATGTCCATATCTCACTGTTATATTTGTTATTATAGCTTCAATTAGGAGAGCACTGGAGGCTAGAAAGGATGAGGAAAACCAAGACATATGTATGCTTCTCTTTCTTTCTGAGAATTATATTCTCCCTTTCCATATATCTGAGTGATGAGTGAGCCTCACGTTATGCATCCTGCTATAATTTAGCACATTACAGTCAGAGTGAAGCAATCTTGCTCTGATTTTCAAACAATATTTGATTTATTTTTTCATTTTATATGTATCAGTATATTGCCTGCATGTTTGCAAGTGTACCCATGTTGTACAATGCCCGTGGGGGTCAGAAGAAGACATTGGATCCCCTGGAACAAGAATTGTGGATGGTTGTTAGCTGCCTCGTGGGAGCTGTGAATTGAACCCGGGTCCTCTACAAGAGTAGTCAGTGCTCTTAACTGCTGAGTTATCTCTCCAGTCGCCTTTCTTCTGATTTTTTAATTACACGGACTTCAATAATTTCGGAAGAGTTAATGGTTTTCCATTATTCATAATGTTGCTTTGCCTCTCTAGCAGTGTCTTGCTCACAGTGAGCATTTGAATATTTTTTGACGGCTAGAATATCTCATGTTTTACTTGCAGAAGAAAATTGAAAACTGGAGGTACAGTAATCTGATGATGCTACTTATACAAATGAGAAAAATTCCATTACTTTTGATGTATCTTATATTTTAAATATAATCTACAGTTCATTATAAACAACATAAATTGTATTGAATACAGAAGAGAAAGCAATAAGTAACCTGAAACACAGATATTTATGAGGATCCCTAGATCTACACCTGTAAATTGGGGATAATAATAGTGTTTATATCATATGGCTGGAGTGGGGTTAAAATACATTAGTGCTGGCACGTAGAAAGTGCTAAAGGCATGTTAGTTATGATCTTCATTGTTTCTATCATCACCATCAATATTAACTAATGAAAGATGGAAAGATGATATTTAGAAACAGAGATCTTTGAGCAGTAGAAAAGGTAAAATGGTACTTATTCCTCTAAGAATTATAGGAGAGAAAGAATAACTGTAGAAATAAAACTTATATGTTAAGGGTACAGCAGGGAGAACATTTAGGTGACATGCACTTTAAGAAAATAGATTGCATGCCATGTACAAGGTTGTGGAGCTAGTTGGGGGAACTGGGGTTTGGATGAGAAGAGACAGTCTATTCACAAAAGAACCATTCAGCAATAAATTTCATGAATTTGTGCTTTGTTGTTGTGGGAAATGAAACAAAAAAGTACATCCCCCTTTCCTGGCTTTTCCAACCGTCTAGAGCACTGAAGATAAATTAAGAGAGTCTTGAGTGAAAATTTAAACTTCTAAAAGAACGGAATTTAGTGGGAGGCCAATAGTGCAGATACATAAGTGGCTGTCTGAGCTATAATTTCTACCAGAATGGCTTTTTGCTGTAGCAATTAGGTAAAAACCAAAGCAGGTTGTTCGAGATAAACCAGAGTTGACTGATGATGGATCTACTAAAGAAACAGAAGCTACTGATAAGAATTGAAATTCTGCAAGCACTTCAAGGATAAGGAGTTGCCGGTGTAGTCAGACTGGTTGGTAGTTACTAGACCTCTGAGAAGAACATATTGTTAAACAAAAGAATTGCACACTGATACCATTTTCAAGGATTAGTAAGAAAGAAGTAGATTCATTTTAATAGTTATATTTTCCTTGTTGATGAGACAGAAACAAATCTAAAGCAAAGCAGCACCTGTGAAAACAAATTATGAGAATTTAATAAATTGGACATTGATGCTCATGTCTGAAGATGGAGCTGGATAAATACAGAGCCTTGAAAGGGCATTTTAAATTTTAAATTCTGTCTTTGCAACAGGAAATAAATTTGTCCTGTGTGTGAATTTTCCAGATACCTTAAGCTCATATATTAATATGTTGTTCAGCTTTCTGTCAAGGTAAAGAATGCCTGAGGAAATTAACTAACAAAAAGAAAAAGTTCAAGTAGGGCATAGCTGCACATGCCTGTAATTCCAGCACAGCATTGAAAGAAGAAGGAGAATCTATTCACTGATTTCCAAGCAAGCCTGGGCTGCCATGTGAAACTCTGTCTAAAAAGCAAAAGAAATTGTGTGTGTGTGTGTGTGTGTGTGAGAGAGAGAGAGAGAGAGAGAGAGAGAGAGAGAGAGAGAGAGAGAGAGAGAAGTGTGTGGTGTGTGGAGAAGCCTTTAGGCCCAGAGTTTTGGCAGTTTCAGTCCATGAATGATTGGTTCTGTTCTTTGAGGGCCCATAGAAAGCCAGTATCTTATGGAAAGGAGTGTGTGACAAAGCAAAGCTAGTCATATCATTTCCAGGGAATCAAAAGGAAGAGGAAGAAATTGGGTCCCCACTGTCTTCCTTTAGGGCATTTACCCAATGACTTAAAGACCTCTATCTAGATATATGGCTTAGAATGCTTTCCATTTTCTTATAGTGTTATGGGCTGAGGAATAAGCTTTTAATATACAAGCCTTTAGGGAGTACTTAAGATCCAAACTACAGTAACTGCCTTGTTTTGAGGCAAAGGCTTGTTTTTGTTTGTTGGAGACAATATTACCTTGCACAGATTTGCCTTTAGCTTGCTATGTAGCTGAGAAGGATGAGCATGAACTCTTGATTCTCCTGCCTTCACTTGGCACCAAGTGCTAAGATTATAGATATGCACCAACATACCTGGCACAAAGGTGTTTTTATTACCTGGATTTGTTTTTGCTTTGAAAGTCATTATTTCATTTTAAGCACAAATATCTCCAGTTTCATTCATTTTCACCAAATTATTTTAGTACAAATGTGATACTCAAGTGTTGCAGTTACAGTGGATGATACAGGGCTAGCTCACATTCTCCGGTCCAGAGGCATGGGTGTTCTTTCACTTCATGGGCTGCCTCATATTGATGTCTCAGAACCTTCATATATTCTTTGCTTCTGCTTGGACTGCTTTGTTTTTCTCAGCCTCCAATATTCCCACCTCCGACCTAAACTCCTAATATTTACTTTTTTTCAATCTTAGCTTAAATGTCAGCATATTAAAAAATTCATCCCTGTAGCATTTTATCAGTCATCTAAATTTGATTTAGAGTGTACAGACAGACGTGTGTAGACTATCTGCAAATGGCACATCATTTTATATAGGGACTTTAACATCTATGGTTTTTGATATCCAAGAGTATTCCAGAACCAATCCCCCTTTAGATAATGAGGATGAGAGTGTAAGTTTAGTTAATCACTTTTACTTATTAATTTAGTTCATTTTTAGGTTAGTTTGGAGCTGCTAATGTTTTTCCTTTCTGGTCCTGGGTTCTAACCAAGTGAGTATACATACAAAGAATTCAGATTAGTGGCCAATTACTGAAAAATGCATTGAACATAGAGGACAAAAATGATTCTCCAGGCTGAATTGGAGCTGCTTGCTCTTTTTCTGGGATTAAAATCCTGTGGCCTTATTGTTCAGTTTTGCTGCTTGGATAAGATGGAAAAGAAAGAATACAGGCTGCTGACAAAGTGGGGCCTGGAAATGGTTCTGCTCTTCTATGCTGTGGATAAAGAAAAATGTAGAAAACACAAAGCAGATCCTCTTTTACAGCTTTTAGACAGAAAAGGACCTCAGGTGCTAAGATAATATGACTCGGTGACTGCCTGAATCTCATCATGCGATGGGGAAACCAAGTGTACCAAATACTAGAGAGGTTAGTGAAGGTGAATGATCAGGATAGGTAGATAGCAGGAAGGAAGAGATCTGCACCACCATCAGGGCCAGACTGGGGCCCTTGACTCCGCTAGTCACCCGGTGCATTGCCTGCGCTTATGTAAAAGAGCAGTTGAGTAATATTAAAGCGTTAAAACATATTCTTAGTACAGTACGTAGCACATTGTCCTCATATGATACATGCTCATTGACTCAAAAATCACTTTTTCCTGGATCATGGATAAATGGCTAGCCAGACTTTGAAAAAGACACTGTTATTTAGTGGAAAATGTAGGGCCGGAAGTCTGCTTCCCCCTCTGGTTGTTGAGCTTGGTGTTTGAACTTCATCAAGATATTCGACATACATGGGCCTATTTTCGTATGTGAACTTGAAGGTAGTTGAATTAGGTTTATTAT
This sequence comes from Eospalax fontanierii, assembly GCA_035773235.1. Lineage (NCBI taxonomy): Eukaryota > Metazoa > Chordata > Mammalia > Rodentia > Spalacidae > Eospalax > Eospalax fontanierii. Next base: position 99,674,398 of record CM069525.1, read on the forward strand.
AATTTATTTATCTTTAATATATGATTGTAAAATACAAGGCTTAAACATTTCTTAGCTTTAACTAAATGAAAAAAATAGAAAAAGTAAATTCTTATCATTAAGAGTTACATAAGTAAAACATTTATGAAGTCCATTAAAAGCGGCAGATTTGTTTGCATTTTTTTTCTTGAGAATTTCATACAGGCTTAAAATGTGCATTGATCAAATCTTCTCCCATTTACTCTCCTCCAACTCCTTCCTTATCCCCTCCACCACTATTTCTCCCTCCCAACTTATATGTACTTTTGTTTTTGAGGCAGGGTCTTGCTGTAGCCTCAGCTAGTCGGGAACTTGCTATGTAGACCAGGCTGGCCTTGATATCAGAGCAATCTACCTGCCTCTGCCTCCCAAGTACTGGGATTAAAGTTGTGTGCCACTATATCAAGGTCCAATTTATATGTACTTAGAAAAATCCACTGAGTCCACTTAGTGTTGTCTGTATATGCATGGGTTTAAGACTGTCTAGTGCTCACAAGTAGACTCTCAGGGACCACGTCCCTGAAAAATCTGATTCTCCTTCCCCTGTCAGTCATCAATTGCCAATAGCTCCTCAGCTAGAGAGGAGACTTCATCATTTCTTCTCTTATTCATGCTGGAATTTTGGCTGGCTTTATCTGGTATGGGTTATTTGCATGCCTTGACTACCACTGTGAGTTCAGGTGTGTGATGGCCCTGTTAGGTCCAGCAAATAGTGCTTTGTGGCAGATGTTTACTGTCTCTGGCTTTTACAGTCTTCCCAACCCCTTTTACGAAATGATCCTTGAGCTTGGGGAGATGAAGTATAATATAAATGAGCTGTTTAGAACTAACTATGCCATAATTTCTTCTTCCTTAAACACTGACCAGTTGTGGGTCTCTCTGTAAATTGCCATCAACCACAAAAAAGAAGCTTCTTTGAAGAGGACTGAAAGATGAACAAATCTGTAGATATAAAGATAAGAATTTATGGGACGATTTATTATTATGTACATTAACAGCAGTGGGCATGAATTCTGTCTTGTGAAGAGATATTTAATTCAACAGAAGGTTGCTGGTCACTTCCACAACAATCATGTAACTATTGCACCAGTGCTTGCCAGAACAATTGTTATTGTAACTCACAATGTTCACAGCTATGTAAGACTGTTAATTATTTTTCTTGCCTGGTGCTGTGTCTAGACTTCCAACACTATGAAAGATAGCTAGCAGGGAAGAGGCTTCCAGATTGGTATCAACTTGATTTCTGCATGTCCTGTGATTCAGTTATGTGGTGTCTTCAACAATAGCTTCTTACCAACAAGTTCTGGAATGTAATCAAGAGCCCTGGAGATAGCCTGTAATGTTTGGAGGTTATGGGACCCTGCTGACCAACGAATCAAAAAGAGGTAGTTCATACATGGCACTGAGCTTTTTATTTGATAGTCTATGGTGTGTGGGGAAGATAGAACCATTTAAACTTCTTTTATGTAAGCATTTGTGTATATTTTAGCAAGTTTCTACAGTAGTAAGTCTCCATATTGTGCTTTCAGAGGTCTTTAGTGATGGCTATTCTTTCCCATACTCTCTCCACACCACTGTTTCCATCTCCTGCCCCATTTAATCCTGCCTGTTTGATGTCCCTTTCCCTTCATACAACATGCATTCTAGCTCCTTTCTCTATCTCCTTGTAATGCCCCTATGATGCATTACTTATTTTCTGTCTTTTTTGGGTACTCCTATCTAAACACACACTATCTAAAAAATAAAAACTTAGCATCCACTTATGAGAGAGAACGTGTGACGTTTGTCTTTCTGGGTTATTGTTTGTCACTCAGGGTTATTGTTTCCAGTTCCATTCATTTACCCACAAATTTCAAAATTTACTTTTTTAAACAGCTGAATAATTTTATGTTGTGTAAATGTACCATATTTTTATTATCCATTCATCAATTGATGGACATATATGCTGTTTCCATTTCCTGGCTATTGTGAATAGAGCAGCAATGAACTTGGATGGGCAAATGTCTCTGTAGCAGTATATAGAGTCCGTTGAGTATGTATGCAGGAGTAGTATAGCTTGGTCACATTGTAGATATGTTTCACAATTTTCGAGGAACCTCCACACTGATTTCCATAGTCCTGTACCAGTTTGCACATCCAACAACAATGAATAACTATCATAATTTCCCTAAATCTATGCAAGCTTTTGTTGCCATTTGTTTATTTGATTTTAGTCATTCTAACTGGGATAAAATGAAATCTTAAGATACTTTTAATTTGTATTTCAGTGATGGCTAAGGATACTGAACATTTAAAAAATATCTACTGGGGATGGAGAGATGACTCAGTGGTTAAGAACACTGGCTGCTCTTGCAGAGTACCCGGGCTTGATTCCCAACTCCCACATGGTGGTTAACAACTGTCTGTAACTCCAGCTCCAGAGAATCTTACACACTCTTACGACTTCCTCAGGCACTGCATATGTGTGCACCTATCTACATATAGGCATTACACATAAAATAAAAATAATAAAAATAAAAAATATATATTTCTCAGTCATTTGTATTTTTTTTATTTGAAACTTTTGTTTAGCTCTAAGGTCCAAGTTTTAATTAGGATGTTTTCTTGGTGTTTGGTTTTATGATTTTTTGTATATCTTAGACACCAATCCTCTGTCAGTTGTATAACTGGTAAAGATATTTTTACATTGTGTAAACTGGCTAAAAGATGCACATTTCTCATCCACCCAGGGCTTAGGATTCATTGTGGAAGAGGTCGTGAAAAGATTTTAAGAGTCAGAGGTGGTACAAAGAAAGACTATAAGGAAAGACAGTCCTCCAGGCTCCTAGGAACTTGCTCATATGAACTTACTATAATGATGACAGCATTCACAATTCACATGCAAACTCAATTAGACAAAAACGGGCAGAGAGCTGGAGAAATAGGCAGTAGGCCCGACTTTAGCAAGGGAACTTCTGACAGCTGCTCACTGCTGGGTGAGTGAGAGTTGATTTTCTTTAAGGGAGTGATGTTGAATAGGCTGAACAGGCTCTGGTGGATTAACTCACACTGAGGGACATCTGAGTATACAAACTTGAGTCAATAAGCCTCAACATATATGATAAAATGCAAGAAATCCTGTGGATGAGTTTTGGGAGCTGTAGATGGAGGAGGAGTCTAAATATGATTAAGATCTATTGTATGAAATACACATTCAATAAAATAATTATTGAAAGAATAAAGTGTAAGAAAGATGTGATTCTAAAAAATATCTCAACAAATGGAAATAAAACTGATTTCTTTCAAAAGTACAATTAGGAAGTACTTTTCAAAGTAATTAGCAGAGCAATTTAAACTTCAGCATTTTGATTCTGGATAATTTAGGAACCAGGAGTAAATATCTGTCAATTAGTTTCACCTTTCATTGAATTCTGCAGAGTTTAGAGGCAGTAAATTCCATAGTTTGTAGAGGATTACCACCAAAGCAGTTGGTTGAATGTTTCTGTTTGCTCAATGTGCATCCTGCATGTATGGGAAATGTCCATGCTTTACTATCAGTTTTTGAGTTATGGTCCTTAATTGATATATGTCACTCTTTTTTATGTGAATAGTTCACATACAGTCACGCAGATACCCAATATATGCATAATTAAAAATAATACAAATTAATCTTTAAATAAAGATTTTATAGTCTAATGGAGGAGAAAATCTTGCAATATAAATCAGTTCTCTATGTATAATAATATTCTGTAGTTGATAAACAAACATAAATTATTTTGGAAATATATAAACAGGAATGAGAAATTATTTTCATTTTATCTTTGTGTATGCATGTACAATAGATGAAAGAGTAGATGGTTCTATAATCATAACGAAAAACATGCATGATAACCTAAAACTTAAAGACAATGGCCTATATTGTGAGAGATTAACACATGGTTAAAGGACCTGTCCTTTCAAGAACAGAATTCAGATTGTGCAAGCCTTGAGATTGACATTTGAAAGTTTCAATTATTTTGTAAAGGAATTTACTGAAGTGCTGTACACAAGGCAGCAATAGTGTGATTATATTTCGATGGTAGACATTTTAGCTAACCATAATAAAAACAATGGAGTCGGGTAGGCAATACATAAGACCCAAAGAAAACTTAAGGGGACTGTTTCATGACTTACAAAAAGAGGAGAACGGCTTATATGAGATGAACATCAGGTGAATACAGAACAGTGCATGAATTTTACATTTGTTTAGGAGATATAATTGTCATGATTTGGTGATTGTTTAGGTGAAATATCGTTGGAGTGGTGCTGAAAATACTTTAAAAAATAAAATCATAAATATATTATCTGGACATGTTCAGTTGTATATGTCTCAAGGAATGAATATTTCTAAAAAGCATTTAGTTATATGGATCTGTACCCCAGGAGAGCTGTAAATAGACCTTTTGGGATCATCAGCAGATAAATGGTATCTACTGTCCTTGTCATATGTTCATACGGAAAAACAGTGTGTAAAAAGGGGCAGGAGAGAAGAGGGAGGGGAAGTGTAGTATAGTAATTAACCCAGGAGGACAGGAGATGAGGGCTTAGGATAGACCTCTGAGATAGAATTCTGTCATTTAAAGGGATGTATAGAAGAAGAAAATCTTCAGAAAAGAGAAGGATGGTCACAGGAGTGGTGAGAGGAAAGTCAAGGAAGATTTGTGCCATGAAAGTGAAGGGAACACTATTCAAGGAAATGGAAGTGTATAGTATCAACGTTGTTGGGAGTGTAGGCCAGTGAAATGAAGAACTGGTTATCTGGGACCTGCATGGTAAAAGGAGAGAACCTGACACCTGTAAATTGTCTTCTGACCTCCACCTGCTTGATGGGACACATCAGTAAACACACACAGACACACACACACACACAGACACACACAGACACACACACACACACACACACACCATATGCATACACACACTAAATAAAATGTAATACATAATGTTTGCTGAGAGTTTGAGAAGAATTGAAAATCCCTTCAATACTACTCAAACTGTTGTCCACAGCTTCCTTGTTACTAAATCTAGTGAACACTCTTACAAAACTTTTTAAGAAGTAGACAGTTCACCATGTCACTACAGGAAATTAAAAGATATGTATGTTGATTTAAAGCAGAAAGAAGGTGCTGGAGAGATGGCTCAGTGATTAACAGTACTGGATGCTTTTGCTGAAAACCCAGGTTCAAATCCTAGTCCCCGTAGGGTGGCTAGCAACCACCCCTAACTCCAGTTCCAGGGAATCCAGTGCCCTCTTCTGTCCTCTTAGAGCATTGTTTCAGGAGTGCCCAACATACATATAGGTATAGCACTCATAAATATAAAATGAAAATAGATAAAATAGGAAGAAATCTGGATCTGTACCTCAGTGGTAGACAGTTTAGTTGGTACACAGAAGATTCTGGATTTGATTCTCACCAATGTAAGAGAGAAAAGTTAGATAAAAGATAGAGGGAAGTCGAATGAGATGTAGAGGACCAGGCAAAACAAGCATTTTCTCCTTTATTTCCCAAGAGATTCAAGATCTATTGTATAGCTGAGGAGCAATCAAAGACAAAAGAGAGGCAGAGATCCTTGAGGATTTTTCTCCCATTACCCATTTCTCACCTAAGCATAGTCAGAAACGGGTGCTAGTAAAGATAACCTCCAAAATAAAAACAACCAAAAGCAACAGATAAGCTCCATTAAGGCTAAGATTTATGTTTGCTTTATTGCTGCCATTAAGAAGAGTGTCTGGCATATAGTAGATGCTCAATAAATAATCATTGACAGTATAATGAAAATCTAATGAGAAATCTGGGTTCAATGCATTTGTGGAATTATAATCTGATCCCTTAATTATTCTCTGTGACTAATATAGTCAGGAAAACTGAAGGTCATATTTAATAAAAATGAGAGGTTCTCACACATAAAGAAAAAACTATGACTTGTTCGAAGAACCTGATGTTTTCACTGTTATTATTTCTTTAAATTTTCTTAACCACAAAAATATGACCTGGGACTATCGAATAGCTAGGGTTTCTTTCCTTGTTTCCAAATTCATAAATGGAAATCATACTGATTCTGTAAATAGGCATTGACTTGAAATTGATATTATTCCAATCTCTGCAGAGGAAGAAGGAAAAACATTTTCTAGTTCCAAAACCCATGTTTGTGTTAATTGGTGATTATTGTAATGTGCACAGCCGCGTTTGCATTTCTAAGATGTAACCATTTGATGAGTTGGCTCCATTTTGAGGAAAGGCAATTGCAATTACATAAATTGAAGAAATTAAAGTGTTCCCAACAAACTACATTAAAAATTATAGCTTCTTGCGGGCTGAAGAAATGGTTCAGTGGTTAGGAGTACTGGTCGCTCTTGCAGAAGATCCTGTTGCGTTCAGTTCCCAGCACCAACATGGTGGCAAACAATCATCCATAACGTCTGTTACAGGTGAATCCAACACGTGCTTTTTGCTTCCACAAACAGTATATGATATGGATGCACTCACATACATTCAGATAAAACACTCATACAGAAAATTAAAATTAAATAAATAAAAATATAGTGTAAGTGGTTTTTGAGCTTTTGCAGATAAAGAGACCCAAGCTCAAGTGTACATGAAAGAACTTGCAGTGATTCTGAACACCAATTGGCTGCCCATCTTCTTTTCCTGTATCTCACAAGTCCATTCTGAAGGAGGACTGAAGAGAATATTTTATCCATCTGTTGATTGCTACGAATCCAAAGCGATGAAAGAAGGGAAAGTACTGCACTACTAAAAAATGCCTGATGTAGAAGAGCAGGGAACATGAAGCTCGTGCTGACCTTCTGACTGCTTTGAAGCATTCTGTTCTTCAGACCACTGACTCCTCGGAATGCTCTATTGATTTAGATTTCTTGCTGTAAACCTCTTGTAGTATTCCACCTATAGTTTTGGCTTCTTTGTTCCTTTCTTTCAAGCATCTGTGTCCAAACTTTGACTTTGTGACACAAAGTTTTCATCTGAAAAATTCATTCACAAGAACTGTGCAATGAATGGGCAATCAAATATAAAAAGAAAAACAACTTCATAATGTTTTGAGCCAGTTCATGATAGATTCTGTCTTGGGCCACAGTCATCAATATGCTTGTGCACACGTGGCCTGTAGGCCATATGTTAGACATGTCTCCACCTTGTGCTATTTAACCTTTCTTAATATTTCTTCTTTTCCCTAAGTATCATTTTCTTTTCTTAATTTATTTTTCTATCCTTCCTTCCTTTATGTCTTCCTTACCACATCCCCTTTCCTCTATCCCTCCCCCCTCATTCTTTCTTGTTTTTTGAGACAAGGTCTCACTCTGTAGTTCAGGCTGGCCTGGGACTCACTACGTAGCCCAGGATCCCCCAGAGCTCCTAGGGATCCTCCTTCCTCAGTCGCTTAATGGTGAGATTACAGAGTTGAACTATCAGGCTTGGCTTCCAACTTCTTTTCCTAGGATCTTTCATTAATGTCCAATGCAAGTTACCACCTTACTCATATGACTCTCACCATTCCTTGGCTAATATTAGATGTCTTTGTAACTTCAGGGTTTTACAGTTACTGCCTATAAAATATACCTTCTTATCTTGAATGTACTTTGAACTCTCCATGTTCAAAATTAAAATCAAAATTTACCTCTCCACAATGTACTTCAGTAGACAAGCTTCAGTCAACTTGCATTCTTTCTTCTTTCCTCTCATGTCTAATCTCTTAGTACATCTTATTTTCATCATAAATATCAGTCATTATAAGACTTATGTTACATTTTGAACTTATATAAATATGCTTTTCAATTTGCAAATTATGTAAATTTATGTTAGGTATTTTTGAAAATTTTATAAAAGCACAGATTAGCTGATTTTGGAAAATTAGACAATGATGCCTCTACTGTGATAATCTAATTCTCTAAATCATCCAGACCTTGAAAAATGAATAGTTCACATATTATTTTCTCAGATTATGCTAGAATTTGCAATGGCTGTTTAACCAATTTAATTCAGATCTTGTGTGCTATGAATGTTTTGAGAAGCTAAATGTCCAAAAGAATGAAAAGGAACTAGATCAATGCCTTCTAGTACGTACAAATTGTATAAAATCCCTTTCTAGTTCCACTGCAAGAGCTCTGAGTGTTCCAGGTCACCAGATTCTTGTATGGAATAACAGTCTTTATTAACATTTAGAAATAGGTGTAAAGAGCTCAGGTTGGCTATGGTGCCGCATATGGATTTTTTAAAGCAGGTAGCATTTGCAAGGAGCTCAGTTTTAGTCATCAGAAAGAATGAAAATATTTGGTACTGCTTCTTCAACTTCTGAAAAGTATCTAGGAAAATATAGGAATTTCCTTCTTGTACTGAATTTAAGAATTAACTAGTCATTAATCTAAGACATGCTGATTTTCATTCTTCCTTTGTTGATGTTCAAATGGTACAACTTCTTTGGAGTTTGAGGATTGGCTTAAAAAGTAAGAAACTCCAAACTTTCTTCCTTGGAAGCTCCTTTTTGGTTATATTTTTAGCAAAAAGGAAACTAGAGATGGGTTATATATTAGCTACAAGAACAACCACAGGCAAAGAATGTAATATAATCTCATTGACATTCCATAGATTAGAAAATACTGGCACTGGAAGGGACATAAGCAGTTCCTTAGCAGTTGTAACCCTCTCAGGCTAGTTATCTCTCAGACCCTTCTTAGCTAATTTGAAAAAAAAATGGTTCAGCTGAAGCCCAGGGTCAAAGTTTATGTTTATTGTGCATTAATTTCCCAGGGAGAAAGGGAGCTTCTTATTAAAATACCTAAAGAAATCCAGAATACACAATTTTAATGACAATTTATAGGGCATTTCATATACATCATCACCATTTATTTCCTAAGGATAAATGTTTCTCTTATTTTCTTTATTTCTAAACAAATGATAATGTATTTTGGGGGGGTACATAAGAATAAACAAAAATTAACCAGTTGCACCCTAAATTCTTTGCTCCATGCCTAGCTCACTGCAGGTACTTGAAATTATGTGAGTTTGGCAGCCATAGGCACTGATGAGTTCTGTAGTTGGGTCTATTTTTTCATGTGTCAAGTCTAGATATTTCACACAGGCAGAAGAAGTAACATTAGGACATTAAGAATAAATTTTCTTTGGTTTAAGCCTGTAACTGTTTTTCAGGCAAAAACTAATTAAATTATTCAATTTTCTCTTGAAACGGCTGCAAAAGGCATATTTGATTTTGACATTTTTTTTTTGCTAGACACATGAAAAGAAAAATATAATTCTTTGCCTAGGACTTCATGTTTTATGAAAATTAAACAAATGCAAATAATCACTACATACATAAAATCTCATTAAATCCTAGACTTCATCTGTTTAAATGGTAATAATGGCTGTTGGGGAAGAGAATACAATTTGTGTGTATTGTTCTCATTGCAAAGCACAGCTGGGAAAGTGAAACAGGTGATATTAAATTTTAATCTATTTCTTTTCATAGAACAATATTAATGTATCTGATTTCTTTAAAAATTATCAGGAGAAAAGTATGCATTTTAACTGTGACTGGATTAATGTTCACTATACAATATGAGTTGTTAAATAAGAATTACATTTAAAATTTTCTTCTTTCACATATTAGTTGATTTAACCTCTTTTTATAATTAAAAAAAATTTGCCTGTATGTATGAATGTACATCACATGTGTGCAATGTCAATGGAGGCCAGAAGAGGGCATCCTATCCCTTGGAACTGGAATGGTTATTAACAATCATCTGGGAGCTGGAAACCGAACCCAGGCCCTCTGCAAAAGTAGCCAGTGCCCTTAACAACTGAGACATCTCTCGGGTCCCTGATTTAATCTCTTAACAACAGTGTTTTCATTGTGTTTTTCTTTTGCTCAAAAATGTATCTGAGTCTCCATAATATATTTTTTTCTGGCTATGACACTTTGGAAATATGGTAAAGTGTTAAAACTTCATTAATTATTGGGAGGAATACATGAGATAATGTTTAAAACTCTTAGCATAGCATGCTGTAATAGTTAATCTCTTGTACATAATAAATATTTAATATATATTGATTATATGAATGGACAGATATCTAGTCCTTGGAAGGTACAATGAACATTTTTTACTCTACTGCTCAAGAATGCATAACTATTGGCTCCCATGTTGATCTCCTGGTCTGATTAGACCAACTCTTCTTTATAGATAAACTAATTTAATTTAATAAGTGTTCCCTCTTCCCCACATTCTCATCAGCATTTGCTCTCATTTGATTTCTTATATTCTGAGAGGGATAAGATGGAATCACACAATGTTTTTGATTTGCATTTCCCTGATGACTGAGGATGTTAAACATTTTCTCCAGTATTTATTTGCATTTGGGATTTCTTGTTTGGAGAACTGTCCATTCAGCTCATTTACTCCTTTTGTTTCCTGGAAGGTTTGTTTGTGTTTAGGTTTTTCCATTCCTTTCTTTTTCCATTTATTTATTTATTATGTGTATGTGCATCTGAGTGTGTGTATGTATTCATGTGCACATGCATGCCACCATGTGCTTGTGGAGGTCTGAGTGCAGGATTCAGGAATCAGTTCTTTCATTCCACCTTTGCATCAGTTCCAGGGATAGAACTCAGGTCATCTGGCTTGGCAGCAAACCCTTTTAACCATGGAGTAATCTCACCGTAATTATTTTTATTTTTTAAAAATACATTCTACGTATTAATCCTCTATAGGACATATGGTTGGCAAAGCTTGTTTCCCATTTTGTCAGCTGGCTGTTTGCTCTGACAATGCTTTCCTTTACTTTGCAAGACATTTTAAGTTTCATGCAATCCCATTTGTCAATTATTGGAATTGTTTCCTTTCCTATTTGAGTGCTCAGAAAGTCTTTGCCTATGCTTATAGCATCCCTATAGCCTTAAGTGTGTTACCTATGTTTCCTGTGGCAAGTTAAATATTTCAATCTTACAGTAAAGATTCATCAGTCTTGTTATTTTCTGTATATTTTGTCCCATCCCTTAAAGAATTCCTAAACTCTTAAATGACAACAAGCAAAGTATCTTCTATTTTTTTCTAACAAGCTGCCCATATCACCCTTAACCTCCAGCCTCAAGAACATAGTTTAAAAATGTTTGATGAATAAATGAATCCATGTTATTTAATGAAATGGCATTTTAGAGCTATAAAAAGCAAAACACTAAATGAATATAGTCTTACGTTTTTGAAATAAAGCAACAGACCAAGCATTCTCATAATGAACAGATATTCATGATTATTTTATATTTTACAAAATGAATATGAAAAAGGAAAATGTATCATTTTGTGACTGCAATGGTGAGCATAACACATTATGTTATGTAATATTCCACTGTTGCCAAATGAATGTTCAATTTCAAACAATGATTGGCCTGTGTGTCCTTCAGCATGTCAATTAACTTTACAAGTGCTCAGTTTCTCTATCTGGAAAATAAATGGAAATTTGAATTTTATACTCTCTGTATGCCCTCTATTCTACAATTTAATGGTTTTTAGATTGCATAGTTCAGCTTAAGTTCTAGTGTGACAGTATTTGAATGTGAATCCTGAGGATGTGTAGTCATCATTTGGAGTCTGTTGGGAGTGCTTAAATATATGTAACTTCTGTCTTGAGTACATTTTGTTTGTGATCTATCCTCACAGACACCAAATGATTCTAGAATAGGATAAACAAAATTTAGCAATTTTTAGGAGAACAAGAATGATGGGATAGAGAAGCTGAAGGTTTTAGGTGAAACTTAGGTTCCTCTCTGAACAAGATGCCAAGATTCACCTTTCCTCCATCACTCCCTTTTCTTCATTTATCTCCCTGCATTCCAAGGAATTCATCCCAACCATCCCCAAAAGGAATTCATCATTATCCACATTTCAGGATTTAAAGCTGTCATAAAATTGCAATTCTCTGGGCTTGGAACAAGTCTCAATGGGTGAAGTGCTTGCTGTACAAGCATTAGAAATTGAGTTTGGATGCTCAGCACTGATGTAAAAAGTAGGGCATGCTTGGCATCTCCATCACAGTAGTGCTAGGGAGTTGAGACAGGTAGAAAATTGGAGTTCACTGGCAAGACAGTGCAGTCAATTCCTGACTGCAGCATTCAGTAATAGACTGTTTTTGAAAAATAAAGTGGGCCTGGATAGATGGCTCAGTCATTAAGAACACATATTGCTCTTGCAGAGGATCTGAGTTCTGTCTCTTCCCTGCTTAGCAGCCATCAATTGCCCAGAATTCTTTAGTTTGGTTTGGAGTGTCTTAATAATTTTCCCATGACTCTGCTGGGCTTTTGTCTGGTTTGAGCTTGCATAGGACTTGTGTATGCTGTCACCATTATTGTGAGTTCATATGAATATTTGAGTGGCTGTCTGGGAGACATTTCCTTTGAGTTCTTCACTCCTTTTCACGTTTACAGTCTTTCAGGCTTCTCTTTCAAAATGATCCCTGGGATTTGGGAGGCAGAGTTTGAAATAGGTGTCCTATTCAGAGATAACTTCTCTATGGCCTCTTGTTCTCTGTAAATTGGCAAACGTGGGTTTCTGTGGTAATTGCATTCTGCTGCATAAGGAGACTTCTCTGGTGTGAATTGAGAGACGCATTTTTCTTGAGTGTAGAGGTTGCATTGAAGATGTGTGCCTTAGCGTTAAGCCTTTCAGAGACATTTATTCTCTGCATTTGAACAGTTCTGGAATTATTTTAGTTTCTATCTGTTGCAGAAAGAAGCTTCTTTGACGAGGGTTGAAAGGTACACTTGTCTGTAAATATGCAGACCACATATTTAGGATAAAGTAAGAGTGAAACTATCCATATCCATTACCCTAGCCCAAAAGCCAATTTCAAAAGGATCAAAGATCTCAATGTGAAACCTGAAATGCTGAACCTCTTAGAAAAATACATAGATAGTGCCCTATAAGATATAGGGATAAGAAAGACTTTGTAAATTGGACATAAATTGTGGACAAATGGGACTTCATTAAACTAAAAGGCTTTATGTAGTACAGCAAAGGAGACAACCAATCGAGTGAAGAGGAAGACTTCCAGGGGAGGCAGGGAGTGTCTTCTTCAGTTATTTTTACAAAAAAAAGAATTAATAGGAAGAGTATACAAAGAACCCAGAAAACAGAGATGCAAGAAAGAAAATCACTGAATTAAAAATTTGGCTATGGGTATGAACATAACATTCTCAAAAGAAGAAACAGCAATGGCTAAGAGACACCTTTAAAAGGGGTCAACAGCTTTTGTAATTAGGAACATCTTCTAACCCCAATGAGAACGGCTAACATTCAGAGAGCAAATGTGGAAGGAGGGAAAAGGGGAGCCTCATCCGCTATTGTTGGATTGAAAACTGCTGCAAACACTGTGGAAATCAACACAGAGAACTCTTTAAAAACTAAAAATTTAAATCGACCATATGATCAGGTTATAGCGTTCCTTATTATAGATCCAATGGGACTCATTCTACTACAGACACACTTGCGTAGCCATGCACGTTGCTGTTCTTTTCACAATAGCTAAGAAATGGAAACAACCTAAATGTCTCTCAGTTGATGAATGAATAATGAAAATGTAATGCATTTACACAGTGGAGCTCTACTTACCAGTAAAGAAAAACATGAAATCACAAAATTTGTAGGTAAATGAATGAAAGTAGAAAATGTTATACTAAGTGAAGTAACACAGAGTCTGAAAAAAAGGAACATGCTCTCTCTCATTTGTGGATCTTAGCTCCAAATCCCTAGATGTAAATATGCATCCAGATGAAATGCTGTGACCGCAGGAGCAAGGAAACTGGGAAGGAATCATGGGGATAAAGGTGGAAGAGCTCAAGAAAGGGGGATACTAAGAGGTAGGTGTTAATAAGGGGGCAGTAGGGAAAAGGAAGATATTTTAACTGGGGAGGGATTAGGGAGAATTATAGAGTGTGAGTGGAGAGAGAAATAAAACATACAAAGAGGTCATACATTCTTTATAAAAAGTCAGTGAAGAATGATGGTGTATTCTTCTGATTTCAGCACTTTGGAGGCAGAGGCAGGAGAATTACTGTGAGTTTAAGTCCAGTCTGGGATATATAGTTAAAATTTGTTCCATCTTCCTATGGCAAAAAATATTATCTTTTACTAGATTATGATTTTTATGAAGATAGAAATTACTTCAATGTATAAATGAATAATATGTGTGGCATAAGAGATCTTTCACAGTGATATCTAGATTCTGAAAAAAATATAGTTTGACTGTGTAGTAATAAGAACATAATGTAGGGTGTTGGACAGATGACTCAGTGTTTAAAAGCACTGGCTACTCTTGCAAAGGTCCAGATTTGGTTCCCAGTGTCCACACAGCAGCTAATAATCATAATTAACTCCAGTTTCAGGAAATCAGAGGCCCTCTTCTGACATCTGTGTGCATGGGATAACACAGGCACGCTTACATACATGCAGGCAAAACATTCATACACATATGATAAGAAACAAATTTAAAAAGAATTTAAAATGACTTTCAGGGTTATTATTTCAGAGTTTTATTATAGCACACTGAATGCATAGATCTTTAACTCAATAAATTATCTGCCCTGTAATTCCAGGACTTGGAAAGCTAAAATCACAAGGTAATAATTGCAAATTTGAAGCATTGTGGACTACACTGTGAATTCTAGGCCAGCCTGGGCTAAAGAGTGTGACTTTGTCTCAAAAAAGGCAACAAACAAACAAATAAAAAAACAATAATCGTCCAAAAATTTACATGGATTGTACACATCTATTGTTAACACATTAAGTAACTTTAGTAACAAGTTATTCCACCCATGTTAGTCAATGAATTGAACCAAAAGGCAAAAGAAGGAAGCAACTTGAGAAATTTATCTAGGATGTTTTACAACCCCAAGGAACCTGGAAACATTATACTGAAAAGGAACTGGGGAATTAGTATAAGTAAACATTATTTACAATAAAAATGAAAAGGAGCACTAAGGAAAAGAGAACCTTGAACGAGTCACCAAATTATGCCAACAACCCAAATAAGCTTCGAGGCATAATCATACTCATTGTCTCCAGCTTAAACTATATGTAAGTCAGCACCTGAACTTTATCCTTGCATTACGCTGGCTTGAGGCCCCAGTTGGCCCTTAGAGCTGTGACATAATAATTGAGGATTTTTTCTGAGCTGTTACAAAAGATATAAGGTGGAAAAGTATAGTATTGAAGTTGAAGAGTAAGGTTGTTGCATAGAAAAGCAGTTTTCTCTCTGTCTGCTATGAGGGATGGACTTCCAAATGTGATTGACAGCCAACTAAACAATGCTTAAGGGGGGAGGTTGAGCAGAAATGCAGGGAATGCTGGGAAGGAGAGAGGTGGGCTTGGTGCCAGGTCTCCATCTTGGGTGCATGTTCCAGAGTTCTGGGGTGGGGGACTTGTGATCAAAATGCGGGCTCCGCCATACAAAATCTCCATCTCTCTTTCCCCAGGGATGAATCCCTTGTAAGTAACATGGAATAAACTAATTTCTCTAAAGAACATTCTCTGCCTGTTCAGTCGGTTCAAACCTGGGAGTGGGGTGAGGCTGAATGCCAGGCCTCACCATGAGAGAATTCATGATACAAAGGTATAAGGGTCATTCTGGAACAAAGCAATTATGATGGATGGGATGGAGTGCAAGAAGGAGAAAGTGAAAAATACTGTGGCAACTTAGCATCGATGAGGAAAATATGGTCCCCGACTTCTTAGAATTTCCAATACAGTGGAGAAGAGAGATTATCAAGGGGAGATAAAATTTAGGGGAATAACCAATATCTTGACTAGTGTCCCAGTTTAGGGGTACCATTTCCCACCAGGGTTGATCAGGAATCGTGTAAATGGTACAGTGTTGTGAGGGGCTAAACCTGATAGAATTCTACCAACTCCCAATGGAACCCCCTAGAAAGCAGGCCTTTAACACATGGACCTTTGGGGGCATTCCACTTCTAAAATACAACAAATCATATTTCTTATGACTACAATTATATTATTCTATGTGTAACTCTTTCTAATTCTTCATAATATGCACTACTGTATCTATAATGGTTTTCTGCCATTTGTTTAGATGGGGTAATAGGCATACATCAGATTATGCTTGATTTTCATATGTTGAGCATCTTTTCTGATGTCGTTTTTTATATTTTTTGAGACAGGGTCTTGTTATTCCAGTCTGGTCTCAACTTATTCTGTAGCCAAGATGACCTTTGAACTATGATCCTCTGGGCTCCACTTCCTGAGTACTGGGTTCACAGGTATATGTACCATCTCACCCAGCACATGTGGAAGAAAATAAGAAATTACTAAGAACTGCTAAGTAGGAAATAGTTTCCTTAGATACATCATATTTTGGAAAGCATTACTTGAGTAAATATCAAAACCCAATCAATACAATTAAAGAAATGAATTCACAATTAATAGAAATCTCAATGTTCTAGAAAGAAGAATATGAAAAAGGAGCCCCATGAGGCTACAGAATGCATGAGGAACTACACAGGGAAGAAAGCTTGAGGTAGTCCCCTAACCCAGCAGAAGGCCAGCTAGCTATCTATTAACTGCTCAGGGCAGTCACTAATAAACAGAATGAAGTCCTTGAGAATGGAAGTGAGATCTGAACTACCTCTACAAGTCCCATATCGATCTTGACTAATGCCACATAGGAAATAAGTATAACACATTTATAGAGGAAAAAGACAATATTTTATCAACTTTATAAGCTATGATTTGCATAATATAAGCTTCACTTGTTTTGCATTAAAATTACATGACTTTTAGAAACTGTATTGTTATGTAAACATCACTACAATTTCATTTTTAATATTTTCATCACCTCAATAGATCCCCTTTCTTATTTATACTTAAGTGTTGTTACTACTAGCAACAAAACCCTGAAAATCTACATTTTATCTTTATAGATTTGTATTATAGTTCCATATGAATGAAATCATAGATTATGTGATCTTTTACAACTGCCTTTTTAGAAATTTTGCACAAAGTTTGTAGGCCCATCCATAATGTATCATCAGTGACCCTTTTGTCCTTTTTATGTTTGAAGGGACTATGTATAGACGTTCCATAAATAGAAGATTTGTACTGTGAACTATACAGAGGCAGGGAGAAGGGGAGGAGGAGGGAAGGGGGAGGGGGAAGTGGAGGGCTGCGTTCTTAGACCAGAGGGAGAGGACCAAGTGGGGACCTAGCAGTGGCCCCTCAGCAAAAACTTATTCATAGGATGGAGAAAAGACACACAGCTCTGACTTACCCCCGCCCCCCTTAGGATCTCAGTTTGCTCTTTTTTCATGGACCATCACTAGAGAGAAAGTAACACTCTACAGATTGCTTTAATTCTTGCACTCCTTTCCCCTTGAAAACGTATGACTCTTTTCCTTCCTTCCTTCCTTCCTTCCTTCCTTCCTTCCTTCCTTCCTTCCTTCCTTCCTTCCTTCCTTCCTTCCTTCCTTTCTTTCTTTCTTTCTTTCTTTCTTTCTTTCTTTCTTTCTTTCTTTCTTTCTTCTTTCTTTCTTTCTCACCGCCACCCAAACTCTTGCCTAAAGTCATCTCTGCAGAATGTTCCATGAAAAGCACATTTGTCATTTGTCTGACTTTAGGTTCCTGAAGAATTAGTCTAAGAAAGTTAATGTATTTAAAACTGGGAGCCGACTAAGAGTTCAAAAATGCTCTATATATTGGGTAACAAAAGAAAAAAATTAAAAGCAACCCACAAAACAAACTAAAAACAACAACAACAAAAACATACAACAAAAAAGCAATTTTCCAAGGCTGAGCTATACTTTTTCATTAGTGCCTGTGCGTCTGTTCAACCCCTTAGTGGTGAATATTGTTTCTTTCACCTCCTAAAGCTAAGAGTCGGTGGGCATCAGGGACTCACTTCTTGGTAAGCCTGATGTAACATGGTTTTGCTTCCATCATATCATCCAAATGTGGGGGCCTTGGTTACTTTCAGGACAGAGACCACATTTTGTTTTTTGGAATCGATTTGGATCTAAAGCTTGAAATAAATACTGACACTTTGCATAAAACTGAGCACTTGGTTGCTAGTTATTTGAAAGGCGGAGTATTTTTTTCCCATCATGCAGTGGGGAAGTGGGGAGGAAGCACAAGTTAGTGTGTGTGGATTTTCAGTGATGCAAACACAGAGTTAAATAATACCATTTTGGTTGATGTGGCTAAGGGAAAAACAATGAAAACTACTGGAGGCCACTGTTGGGAGAGGAAACATTTACTTTGTGTATTTAACTTGGCTTTACCCTGAAAGATACACGCTCACTGTGAGGCTTTCTTTTTTCAATTTAAGAAGCCACTTTTAATTACTTAGTATTAATCCTAGGTGTATGCTTTGAGATTTTGGTTTTCATTGAGTGACACATATGGATGTGTGAGACTTTAAAAAAAGAGGAGAAAGGAGGAAGGAGAAAGAAAGGAAGTGAGAAAAAACAGACTGTATCTACTGTATGTTGTTTCAAACCATTTCTACTACTACACCAAAAGTCTCCAGATATTTCAGGGTTTTTTTTTTGACACTGTTTTTTTTTTTTTTTGTAGTTGTTTTGATACAGGGTCTTCCTATAGAACAGGCTGGCTTTGATCTCACAGAGATCCCCTTGTCTCTGTCTCCCAAGTGCTAATATTAAAAGAATGTACCAGCACGCCTGGCATTAATTACTTCTTAACACTATTGAATTGTATGAATAGTGGAGGAAACACATATTCAAGACATAGCATCTTCCTGTGCTCCACTATGACAGCAAGTCCTTCCCACACACAAAGTATGCTCATTCTATCCCAGCAACCTCTAGTAACAACTCAAAAGTTTACATTCCAGAGTTTGATGTAGATATCATCCGAATCAGACTTGGTATAAATTCAAGGTATGATTCATCCTGAGGAAAATGACTGCAGCTGTGACCCTGTGAAATAATAATAGCTATGTGTACCAAACTACAGCAGTCACAAAATGAATATGCATAGTGCTCATACTATGGTTTCTTTAAATTTTTTATTTGCTTTATTTTTAAAAAATTCTGTGTATGAGTGTTATCCCTGCAAGTATGTAATTGAAGCCTTGTCGTGCAGTGCTCATGGAGGACAGAAAGGGCATTGGATTCCCTGGAACTGGAGTTACAGACAGCTGTTAGCCACATGACATGTGTATGCTGGGATTCGAACCTGGGTCTTCTGGAAAAACACGCATTATTCTTAATTGCTGACCCTCCTCTCCAGTCACCATACTATGGTTTCTAATACCATTCTCCAATAAGAACTAAGGTTCTTAGGAGAACTGGATAATTTTACCTATGAAGAAAAAAAATAACCAAAATGAGACTGAAGAATTTTGTGGTGCCTGGAGCCAGGGAAGCACCCAAGCAACAAAGAAAGAATCCAAAAATGTCTCAGTGGCCAAAGATATGAATATTTAAACAAGGAAATAAAAAATAGTGTGAAATGATAATCTACGGTAAAAAAGTAACTATCCATAGGCTCAAACTGATATGACAAACAAAAGAAGAAGTGATCTAGTGACAATGAAAACAGCATAGATGGGGATTTCAAGACAGCTCAGTGGGTAAAGGTGTTTGCTTTAAGCCCCAAATCTGAGCTCGATCCTGGGCCTCACATGGTGGAAGGAGAGAACCCACAAGTTGTCCTGTGACCTCCACACATATGCCATGCTGCATGTGCACACATGTGCACATACACACAATATAAATAATAAAGTAAATGAAAGAAAATTTTGAAAAAGAAAGTGACATAAATAAATTCGAAACAATGCAGTACGTTAAAGCAGCCACATATTAAAGAATAAATTCTGTATGATTCTAATCATACAAAAATGCTAAAAAATACAAGTAAATCTGTATTGAGAGAAAGCAGGCCAGCAGTTGCCTAGGAATGGACGTCGTAAGAAGGATGGATTACCGAAGTACATGAGGAATCTTTCAGTTGATTGAAAGGTCTGCCATCTTAATTGTGGTAAGTTCTAAATGTTGTATACACATCAAAATTAATCTGCTTGAATTTTTCTAGAGTTCATTACATCACAATTGTATCCCAGAGAGAAGAATTAAATCTCTAAGGATGCTGAGCAGAGGGAAAAATATCATTTTTTTCCTCATTTTATTTCCATCATTTTATTAGTTGGGATCTTCTAGACCTTGAATTATACTATCAGGTCAGACTTCAAACATAAATATACCCCTTTTATAATTCAACTGATTGAATATTGAAATTTCTTATAGTTCAATTCCTAGTAATTTGGATTTTTCCATGGTACGTGTGACTAGAAAGAAAATAAAATATATTCATTGAATTTAATATTAGACACCAATCCTTAGGGTGATGAAAAATGACATCTATACATTGAAAGAAGGAACACTTCTCATATTCAGTACAACTCACAAAGACTCAATACAGCATATGAATTTCTTAAAATGGAAATAACTTTATAATACTGAAATAGGAATAATCACCTAAAGAGAATTACTACTACTTTGGCACAAATTATTTAATATTTTTATTCTACTGGGACCAGTGGTATGACTCAGCAGGTTAAGTAAGTTTCCACAAAGCTTAATGACCTGAGTTTGATCACGAGCACTTAAATGACAGGAGGAGAGAACACTCCCCCAAGTTGTCCTCTGGCCTTTATATGTGCTTGCCTGCTAAACTCAAAATAAATAAATATAACAAAACAGGTGTTTCCACCTATGCATAAATTGACATACATTGTCATACTTTTTCTAAAAATATTAATGAGCTTCGGTTACAAATTATTACTCAAAATGCATAGCTTAAGTGTTTTTATTTCATTTTCACTTTGGGTGCTGTACAAAGGTATTAAATTAAAATTTTTTTCTATTTTTCTTTATACATTATTTTATTATATATTGTGTGGAAGGATCCCAGTTTTTATTTGTTATTATTATATTGTGCAATAAAACATTTGAAATGATTTTAACATCTAAATAGACCTTTACAATGATAAACGATATGTTATTTTATTTATAAGCACATGTTGTGAGTTCTTCAAGATTATGTTGTTAGCATATATAAGAAATTTCCAATAGAATGGGGTTTGTAAGATGTGAACTTTTCCATAAACAAGAAAATTTATCTCTGACTTCAATTCTTCGATTCTCCTCCTCCTCCTCTTCCTCCTCTTTCTCCTCCTCCTCCTCCTCCTCCTCCTCTTTCGACAAGATATCCCTGTATCCCCAACGGGCCTCAAAGTGCCTATGGAGATCAGGCTGGCCTAGACTCTCTTGAGTGCTGGGATTAAAGGCTTTTGTCACCACACCTGACTAACTTTTATTCTGTTAAAATTATTTTTATTTGTCAGTTTTCTGCTCCAATATACTTTTGTATAGCTCATATATAATCGTTTTGTTGCATTGTTCTGCACCTGAAAATTTGTAGCTCAAGATTTTGTCCTTTCTAATGTCCTGAAAACAGAAATAACAGTCAAATTGCAACATGCTACACTTTTTTCCAATGAAGTTATGAGATGCTTGATACAGATTGCAAAAATATGATTTTAATGGTATTTTATCACAGAACCATAAGGTAACCAAGGAGAAGACTGGGTTTAGCAGATTGAATCTGGTATCTTAATAGTAATCAGTTTGCCAGACACTATTACTTTGTGCCAGACACATTACATAAATCGTTTCATTTGATTCCTCACAACAAATATATTTGAAATAATGATTGACAGATTATGAGTTGACTCCCTAATGCCTCCTTGTTAACGACATTCCACAAGAGATCAAACATGAAGAGAAATCCTGTTTTAATGTCATTCACAGGAATCATTTTAAAGATATTTGTATTATTTCATATTATATTTTAGCTTTTGCTGTCACTTAAGATTTAAAATAAGACATACAGCCAAGATCTTGAGAGTCTCCACCAAATAAGAAAGTGAAATGGTTCAAGAAGCCATAAATTTAACTTTAGTTTGCTGTTTCTGATGGAATGAAATAAAGATTGGTATACTCCAAAGAGCAAAGGATGAAAAGGGATTCCAGGCTTGTAGGTGATTTTCTAGATGCAAGAATGGTATGGAAGGCTGGGTATAGTGGTGATGCCTCTCATCCTAGCACTTTGGAGGATGAGACAGGAGGATTGCTTACTACAAGTCCAGCCTGAGATGCATACCAAGACTCTATCTAAAAGGCAATATAAAACAAAAGATACAAATAAAAAGAATGGACTTGGAGCAGATGCAAGAACACTGGGACATTCTTGGATCTTTCTCCCAGACTATGTGAAGTTAGACTGCTTCTGTGTAGATAGGATTTACCTGGTACTGTGTGTGCTTCTACACTCAACAGTTGTTCCGTTTTCCTTTGCCTCCAATTCTGAAACATTTTTGGCTTTTTTTTATAAGAGAAATGGAATGAAGCAAGACATTTGTTGAGTACTTTCTCTATGCACATTAACTAAATTATATTTGACTCCTCACAGCAATGCACACTAACACAAGACATTATATTCAATAATTTGTGACTAGTTTAACAAACAGGAAGAATAGTTTTTAATATTTCATTTTATAATTGATGAAATGAATACCCAGAGGAGATGCATATATTGCTTAAGGATTCATGGGTGGTAAATCTCTTCTTTTACACTTCTTTCTACTTATCTTTCTTAAGCTTTAAAAAAATTCTTGAAGGTTAAACTTAATTTGCACTAAAACCCTAGACACCTTGAAAATTCTCTTCTTCCTCCATTACTCTAGCATCCAGAGATAAGTACTTTATGTAATTTGATGTATTCATGGTCCTTTTCATTATATTAAGCAACTCTTATCACTGTTGTTGCAGTTCAGTGATGAATCATACACATTCTGCTTAGATTCACTTAACAAAAAGCAGTTTTGATATTGAGTTGAAAGCTCTTGTTCTCTCTTCCTTATGAATCAGGTGAATGTTTTGCTGTTGTATCATTATGCTTTACTTTCTGCCACCATCTGCAAGAATATGTTGTTGTTGTTGTGCATAAGAAGGGTGTTATTCTAGTTTTGTTATACAATATTAAATTTTTTCTGTTTGAGTTGCCAGTGTACACTTGGGGAAAGTGACAGATGGTTGAATGTACTATGTGGAACTGTTTTATGGCTGTGGTAACAATTGAAAGGGTAAGTATAGCCGCAGTAAGCACTAAAACTGATAAATGAATTGTAAAGGGAAGCAATACACAGTCAAAGAACTAGCAACTGCTTGTCTTCATTATGATTTGATATGACAGAACCCCAGTCTTTCTAGAGGCGATTTGTGCTGAAGAAAAAAGGTAAACTTATCTTGATAGATTGTGAGTTTGTCATCACATTTCTTCTTGCACAGTGTCTTGCATTAGATTACCTTTTATAAGAGAACTTTGGTGATTTCATTTCCAGTAAATTGCTCACTGATGTGTTCTTTATTCAGACTGTTCTACTGTTCCTCTGTAATTCATTTTTAAGGACCAGCTACTACTACTATGTGATTATAGTATTATACTTATTGAACTCTCTCCTTTGGCCATTTCCCCACCCAAATAATCTCCAATCACTTTTGATCTGATGATGGGATTTTCATTTTGTCCTTTTTACCTGCTGGTCTACCCATTCTGGGTCCCAGGATATCTACTCATTAAATCAAATAACCCCATACTTTTTGTACTTTTGTTAAGTCTAGAAAGGCCATTTTCAAGTCAGGAGTGAAACATCCTGTATTTTCGTTTTCCATTATTCTACTTTCACTTCCTGAGCCTTCAAATGTTTTGAAATCACAAAACCACAATGAGCAATTTCACAATAAACTTCTACTTTTGAACTTTTGATTGATAAACTTTAAACTGTTTGCAGTATCTCAGCTACTTAATTCCCTGAGTATAACTGAGGCCACTGCCTGTGAGATCTCTGACCTTCTTTGCATTCCCTTTAAATAGGTTTTTTAACGTAGGTTTTTATTGCTCAGTCCTCCTTTTTATCAATATCTAATCATCAACATATTGTCTTTATCCTGAATGACACTTTTCAAGACAGGGACATTTTTTTTTGAGACGGGGTCTCCCTATACCCCTTGTCCTGGAACTCACTGTGTAGACCAGGGGGCCTTGAAATCACAGAGATCTGCCTGCCTCTGCTTCCTGAGTGCTGGGATTAAAGGTGTCTGTCACCTTTCCAGTCCTTTCCCATCATCCTGAAATCCTGATGCATCAATAATCCCTTCTTTGCAAACTCAGTTTCTCTTCTGTTCCCCCAAATAAGATCAGTCTCTTACAGAATCCTTAACACTGTTCCTCAAATTTGCAATTTTAATGTCACTTCTTTCTCACATTCCTTAATTGACTTGCCTACGCATTCTGGAACCCCAAAATCTGTTTTTTTTTAAAATTCACAATTGTAATGAAATTATCTGAATTTGAAATATTTTGATAATATTTCTGTATAACGACATTTGCAATTGTCATTTTTAAGGTCCTCTCTAAAGTTTAAGACAGCCGATTAACATGTCCTTATTTTTCTCTTTGTATTGATAGCTTCTTTATTTTTCACTTGCTCCTATGCTTGGGTGCCCTCCGACATGAACTTATGCTACATTATTATAAAATTTGGCATGGAGAATTAAGGACATTTTCCCACAAAGAAATATGTATGTACTACCACCTGTGGTGGCTCGTACTTGAATCACCAGCTCTGGGGAGGCCCATTATTTAACTGGGTCATTTATTTTTTTGTTTCTATGTTTTTTCTTTGAGTTCTTTGTATATTCTGGATATTAATCCTCTGTTGGATGGGTAGCAGGTGAGGATTTTCTGCCACTCAGTTAGTTTAGTGTTCACTTCCTTGGTTGTTTCTTTTGCTGGACAGAAGATTTTAGTTCAATTAGGTCCCACTTGTAGATTGTTGACCTTAATGCATGAGCAACTGATGTCTGATTTAGAAAGTACTTTCCTATACCTATGTCTTGTTTTCTTCTAGCAGTTTCCGAGTTTTGGGTTTCATATTGAGGTATTTGATTCATTTGGAGTTGACTTTTCTGCAGTGTGAAAGAGCAGAGTACAGTTTCATTCTTCTACAGGTGGAAATCCAGTTTTGTTAGCAGAATTTGAGGAAGATGCTGACTTTCCTTCAGTGTGTGTTCTTCACACCTTTGTCAAATATCAGATGGCTGAAATTACATGCACTCATGTTTGGGTCTTCTGTTATGTTCCATTGATCTACTTGTCTGTTTTATACCAGTACCTTACTGTTTTTATGATATTAGCTCTGTAATATATTTTTGAGATCTGGTATGGTGATCCGCAGCACTGCGTTTTTTGTTAAAGATTGCTTTGGTTATCTGGGTACTTCTGTGATTCCATATGAATTTTAGCATTTTTATTCTAGCTCTGTTAAGAATGTTACAGCACTTTGATTAGCATTTCATTAAATTTATCAAATGATTTTGGTGAGATGATCATTTTCACAATATTAATTCTACTAATCCATAAACAATGGAGATCCTTCCCTCTCTTGGGGTCTTCCTCCATTTCTTTAAAGATTAAATTTTTCATTATAGTAATCATTAATGTCTGTGTCTATGATTATTCATAGATATTTTATTATTATTTTTGAGGCTATTGTGAATTGGAGGGTTTCTGATAATGCTTTCTGCCTTTGCTTGCTATTGGTATATAGAAAAGCTACTGATTTTTGAAAATTGATTCTGTACCCTGCTGCTATGTAAAAAGTATTGATCAGTACTAGCAGTTCTCTCATGGAATTATGGGGCTTCTTGTATATAATATCATGTACAAATGGTGAGAATTTGACCTCTTCTTTTCCAGTTAGTAATTGCTTAAGTTGGAGATTAGAATTTAAGAACTCACTGTGCTTTCAATATTTCAATTTAAAAATTCCTCAGCATTACTGACCTTGAAGCTTCATTTCTACTACCTCACTTTTAAAGTACTGGAAGATGATATGCATGCTACAAGGAGAAAAATACTAGTCATCAACCTTACCCAGTTGTGAACCCTGCAAGAAACAATAGTGCCTGTCCACCACTGCAATAATCATAAGAAGTTTGTATCAGCTCTGATGGAATTAAGGCCAGTTCACAAGATACAGCCCATTCCTCACACCTTATCAGGGCCAAGATCCTCTGATGAGACAGGTCACAGGCCATAGGAATGAAACTACTATTGTCCTGCTAAATGGACATAGTACTAAACTGACTCCTAATGACTTATTATCATACCCATAGATAAATGTGTCTCTCAACTATCATCAGAGATGTGTCCTCTTTTAGCAGATGGTGATTAACACAGACACCCACAACTGGCCAATGTGCAGAAAATAAGAGATTGTGTAGTACTCACCTGTTAATGGGACGCCTATATCACACTCCCACTTCCCAAGGCTCAGGGATCATTGGGGAAGAGAGAATGGAAAGATTGTAAGAGCCTAAGTGGTGGATGAATACAAGGAAACTGTGTTTTCCACATACAACAGTGTTAGTACATATATTAACCAATCATGCCTATGAGAGCATGTACAAGATCCACATAAGCCCAATCCAGACAAAAACCCAGAATAGAGGTTTGAGGTGGGCTAGCACCAACCCTATTGGCAATTAGTAGCTGCTGGGAGAGGGAGACTTAATTTTCTTTATTTTAGATAGGTAGACCAGGCTTGAGAGTATGGACCCATACTTAGGAGTGTTTGCAGAACAAATAGGATTAGTAAGACTTAAAATTTTGAGGAGAAGAAGGGGGTTAGGAAGATGGTGATGGATCCAAGAAGAGATGGTCAGTGGTCTGAATATGATAAAAAATGCACTCTATAAAATTCTCAAAGAATCAATAAAATGTTTTTAGAAAGAAAAGATAGAAAGAAATGCTGTCGTAATAAATATTGGCAATCCTATGAATGCAATGTGCTCTAATTTATGAGTCTGAGTTTTACTACTTTCTGCCTTGCTTCAAAAACTTACATGGAATGAATAGGGGTAGGGCACAATTCCGTGCTTGGAAAGGTAATTGGACAAGGGGATAAATCATGCGAGTAATCCGAGTGAGGGCTTGTTAGGCAGATCCTATACTTTCTTATCAGCTAAATATTTATAAGCCCTTTCTTAGTGTGAGTTATTAAGAAAATTCCCAAATATAGGGACTCTAATTGTTTGCTTTTTCATTATATCATAATGTCAGCCTTTTCTTCTTGAGTCAGTGTTTTCTCTGCTTATCATCTATCTGTCTTATCCATTCATACTAATTTATTGCATGAGTCTTTTTAAAGCACCTGTTACATATATTCCATTAAAGTGGGTGTATAAAAGTCAAAATAGAGAATTAAAAGTTAATGAAATAATGTGTAAGACAAATGGCCTTTGTTGTGGTGGAGTGAATAATTTCATATGTGAGATAGAATACTGCTCAAATGGCCTTTATTCTCTTGTCTGGCCACTAAATATAGCTCTTAGAGGTGTGTTAGACTTGTTCATTTCTCCATTTAAATAGATCTCATGAGATTTTCCTAACACTTATGTTGTATTACTATTCTCTTGCTCTGGAATTACCTCTACTTGTTTCTGCCCATCAGTGTCTCACTTATTTTTCAGTGGCTACTTGGGGACTCCATCCTTTCTTCAAAGCATCCTTTAATTGTCTTTTTCTCAACTCTTGTTATATTTTCTTTTATCTCGAGGCTTATCGCTTATGTCTATTTATCTTATATTCTCCAATAAGTTTAAGGCAGGGAATATTTTATGACTGACACAATCCTCACAACAGAAGAGATGGCACACAACTCTAATTCCAGATGTGCAGGAGACTGTATCAGGAGGAATACATGTTTGAGGTTAACTTTAGAAGCATAACAAAACCCCATCTGAGCAAAATACTTATTTTCTGATATGATGATGCAGTCTGTAACTACAGAACTGATGAGACTGAAACAAGAGGATTGAAAATTTCATGACAGCCTTGGCTACATAGACAGTCAAGGCCAATGTGGGGGTACAAAGCTACATAGCTAGATTTTAGTCCTTTTTCAAAAGAGAGATGTCATATCAGCTAAAACTGGAATTTTAGAATGACCAAGATTAAACATACTGACTTTTTCTCCTTTCTGTTTATTATGTTACTTTTCTGTTTGGAACTAGGTCATGTTGTGGTGTGGAGGGGATACATACATTTTAAAAAGTAAAATGTTAAAACTAGTGCACATTCAAAGTACAGCTCATGTCAATTTTAAGCTTCTTGTTTGGTTTATTGTTTGGTTTTATTTTGAGACAAACCCTTTCTGAATAGCCCATGATAACCTAAAACTCATGATCTTCCAGCTTCAGCCTGCTGAGAATGCTGGGACAGTAGGTGAATGTCCTCATGTGCAACACCATCTAAATATTTTAGTAAACTAATATTTGCAACATTTTCTTTGAGACAATCTTTCTATGTGTCTTAGACTGGGCCTACAACTTGGCATGTAGCCCTGGATGGTTTTGGACTCAATATCCTGTCTCAGAGTCCTGAAATTTTGTCATACTAGTAAAATGAGCTGCCATGCATACCTTTAGCAGTAGGATGTAGGGCACATTATTTTCACTATCATCTGTTCTTGTAAGCAATACAGTTAAGTTCACTTAGTGTGACTCATTCAAACCCACCATTAAATCAATATTACAAGTTGACTACTGATTAGTCAATATTTTTTTGAAAGCTGAATGTCAGCATGTTATGTAAATTCTGTTACACCAAAATCTCCATTGACCTGTGTCTATCTGAATTCTCAAAAAAATTTCCACCTGTATTTGAATTTTTAAAGAACAAGGCAAATAATGACTGGACAATTTTACAACCAGTATAATCTACAGTAATCATAGGAGAGAGAGGGGGAAGGGAAAAGGGAAGAGGAGACATAGAGAGGCAGAGAGTAACTAGGAATAATGTACAAATAGTTAAATTGAAAATGTAGACACATGATGATGATATTCACACTCATGAACACTCTGAAGTGCTCACTTTGTACTAAATACTCTGCTAGGCAGAGAATTTTGTACCTCAGTTGGAAAACTATTCATTCCTAGCATGACTTAAGGGTTTTTGAGTCTTCCTACATGGCAGCTGTTTTGAAACTCTTTAAATTGAACATAATTGTACCTTGATGTTATAATATAATTCTGGTATTCCACAATAATGATTTTCTAAAGACAGGCAAATCTAATTCCAGCAGGTAGAGAAACAGTTCTCTCCTTTTGTGGACAAAGCAGTTTCCTTCCTACTTACACATTTACTTCAGTATTGTTTCATCTGTAAATATGTTCCCTTTTAGACTTCTCCATTTATCAGTTGTTATACTTTATGAGTCTCCTCATTTGTGAGATGAATTATTTTTTAATTGCCCACATATTTCAACAATATTTATCTTGATCATATCTATCCCCATTCTCTCCCCTCAAGTTCCTCCAGTATATTCCCAACCTTTTGTTCCCCTAACTTCATTTGCTCTTATTTTACATACACTGAATCCACTCTGTGTTGCCTGTATGTATATGGGTGTGGTCATCTATTAAAGCAATGAGTAACCTCTCAGGAGTCACATCTCTGAAGAAAAGAGATTGTCCTTCTCCCAGAAGCTACCAATAGTCTCTTGCTCTTCAGCTAGGGGTAGGACTTTGTCTGACTTGATCTTATGCAGGTCTTATGCATGTAGTCACAGCAATTGTGAGTTCCTGCGTGAGATTGCTCTGTCACAGCCACACAACACTGTTTCACTGTAGTCATCCACTATAACTGGCCCTTACAAGCTGTCCACACCCTCTTCCAAGATGATTCCTGTACCGGGGAGGAAGTGGTGTGATACAGTTGTCCTATTTGGAGTGGAATGTTCTACAGGCTTCTTTTCTTTGCATGCTAACCAGTTGTAGTCTGTGTTAATTACTCTTTACCTCTGAAAGCAGCTTCTCTGTAAAGGGTTGAGAGAGGTACTAATCTCTTATATAAAGGTTGATTTATCAGAATAAAAGCAGTAGATTCTCCCCTTGGGTGCATGATGTACCCAGCTATGGTCTCTTGGTCCTGTTAAAGGTTCCCCCTTGTGGTGGGGGGCTCACTGTGCATTCATGGCTCACCTGAAGTTCACTATATAAACCAGGTTGATCTCAAACTCAAGGTGATTCTCCTGCCTCTGCCGCTCTCTCAAGTATTGGGTTTAAAGATGTGTGCCACTACAGAAAACTCTAATGTACTCATTTTTATATTTCCACAAGCATCATGATTTCCCACTTTTCTTGAAAAATATTTTCAGAAAGTAAAAATAGTCCCATCCATATTTTTATCTTTGCATTGATAATCATCTTTACCTGTATTGTTAAAAATTGGTTTTATAGGTCAGGAAATAAATCATAGATTGATATGTCACTTGCCTAAAATAATCTTTTAAATAGTGGTGTGTTTGATAAATATTGCCCTCATGGAACTTAACATTCTAGAACAGCAAACAGATCGTAAAGCAAATAAATAACTAAATACATATGAATAGCAGGACTGGTGAGTGGTATAGAAGAAAATACAGAAGAAAGTAGCACTGTGTGTGGGGATAGGTGGGAAGAAGAGCAGTTACAGTTACATAAGGGGACACAGGAAGACGGTGATGAAAAAGTTGTCTATAACTAACATGAGACAACAAATTCTTATTTTGGAGAATACCAGAAGAACTCAAAATTATTTGAATGGATAAGCCACATTCATAATCCTGTGAATTTTCCTTGGCACAGCATGTATTACTTGACCACTTTCATCAGTGTGATGGGAGGGCTGGCAGTTTCTTCTTCTGTTGTTTTCCCCTTACAGGAAATTTCTACCCCACTGTGTGGTGTGTATACCTGCCTTCTCATCAGTATCTTATCTTCATCTAAACCAAACAGGTGGTTTGTTTGCAACAACTCTTTTAGGGAACATGCCACTTTTGGGTTCAGTGATAGAATAAACTTTTTCAAACAGTCAAAAAGTTAGACATGTTTAGTTTAAATCACTAACTTTTATACAGCATTGCGATTGCTCCTAGAAAGAAATGAATCAATGGAAAAGCATGTACTAAATTTCCCCTTATAATGGAAGGCACCATATTAAGTGTTGCAGGGCATGTAAAAGAGGCAAGTAGTCAAGGAAAATCTGATCTAGACTGGATATGAATTAAATATATTTGAAAAAGAAAATTAGAATGATTTCACCCCTTTTTTACGCATGCAGCATTCCTTTCTATGCCTGCATATTTTCAGTGAGATAAAGACAAACTTAGCAGATAATTATTTTTATGTGTTCCTTTTCCTAACAATCTCCAACCCCTTTAATCTCTAATTGAGAGTTATTATTCGGGAGAGTATTTTAGGGCATCTTTTGAAAAATTCTATTTTTAAATAATGATTTCATTCCTCCAACCAAAGGAAATTGATTGGTGGAGTTTCTGAACTTACCATGTGAATATTAGGCAGAATTAATTCAAAAAATTCAATTTAAAAATTAGTTTTAGTTTCAATGTATGCACAGAGAAATCAGGGAGGCCAGTTTTGAAGAAGTGCTTGCTACACATTGCCTTATACTGATAGTCTGTCCAGCTTGTATCCACACTACTTGAACAGTTTGCTACTCATGGAGATTCTTGGGTGCCTATGCCATGGCTATGTGTTTGTTGTAGCACTGTATGAGTGACACTGACGCTGCTTCATTAACCCTCCAGAATTAAGTTACTGATGTTGTGATATATCATGAAGACACTCCTTTAGGTCTTTCTCCAAGTACACTTGTCTTTGCTAGACAGTGACAGATCACTGGTGTCACCTGGTGTTTCACATAGCTACTCCAGAAAGGCCACTGTATTTTGTTTCTATTTAGATTTTTCCTATGTGTTGCCTTTCTTTTTTCTGGTAAATAGTAAGCACCTTCTAATGAGAGAGTCATAGGCTTAGAAAGCAATATTCCACTGATATTTACAAACAAGTCACATCTCTTATGTCATTGGTCCTTTATCTTTTAGAGTCAAAATTTACTTGTTGTTGTATTGTGGAGGTTGTTAAAAATATATAATAGAATCAATTCACAAGTTGAGGAAGGGAATGAGACAATTTAGGAGAAAAGCCATCTAAATTTTGGAAGTCCCACAGAAATTAAAATGTGTGATCTAGTAGGTCTGTCTAATGCATGAAATTTCTACAAGTCCATAAATTGTTTATTTACTAGATAAATTAATCAAGTGAGTTTATAGAGAGTTCATAAGTGAGAATATGGTATAGGGAAGAGCAAGCCTTGAGCTTAGATAGGAGGATGTTATAAAACATGAACCTTTTTTAAAGGAATACCAGAGAGATGTCAGTCTCCTCCTAAGAAGACTGAAGATGTATTTATTCCACAAATATTAGTTTTGAGACTGCTTAGGGTACAGGAGTAGAAGAAGAACAGAGGTGACTGCCAGATGAAGAAGACAGAAAATAGGCAGTTGCCTGCACAATAATGTTAAAGACTAGTCCTCTGGACATCTAAAGGTTATGTTTTCTGCTAACATCTTACTCTGTTTGTTTTAGGGTATTCAGGGAAATTCCCTTTTCTCTCAGTTCCTTATCTTTTCTGGATTTCTTTGCTTATTCTTTGACAGCAGGGCTGAGATTCTGAGTTCCTGGAAGCTTTTCATCTCTATACCACAGAATTCATTTGCTTAATTCTTTAGGTTGACTAGGCTGGTCTCTGGGAATTTTTGTAAAGAGATATTTGAGATAAACATGGATGTACATCTCATCTTAGTGCTTAGCTGTCTCTTGAAAGATATTCATATTTATTTGAGGACTAAGGATAGTGGATGTAAAGGCCATGAGACATTCATAGTCAAACGTCACTAAATCAGTCAAAACAAATAAAATGAGGAGCAACACCACTGCAAAGGAAAAAGTCAAATTATATGCATTCAGAAAAAATGCATTGTTTCTTTAATGACCAGTGTAAACTCTTTTATAACATATCTAGTTACCACAACCCAGTCTTATGTTCTACACTAACTGAGCTAGTCAGGTGTTCCACATATTGCCAGTGTTTTAAAGCAGCATAACATCAGGAAGTCCCCATATGGGCTTTGGTGCTGAAAGACATGTGCTTGAAACTTGGTGCAACAGTTATTAGTCATGCGACCTTGAGTAAAGACTCATAAATGTTAATGTCTTAGTATCATTGTCTCCAATATTAGATCAACTGTACCTGTCCCATAGAAGGTTTGGGATTAAAAGAAAAATAACATTAAAAGTGTCTAGCATGGTACTTTCACAAACTAGATGCCCAATGGTAAGCAGTATTAGTATGAATATGAATGAGTAAGGAATCTAAGTACTTTACTTGACTAGATGGTGCATGGGGGATGGTGAGGCTTAAGAAAGTGTTACCTTGGTTCTTCTGTGCCTCTGCATTAGTATTTTACACACACACACACACACACACACATTCTTGTGTGTATATGATGTATGCATGTGGGTAAATGTGTTCCATGGCACACATATGGAGGCCAGAGGACAATTTTGTGGAGTTACTTACCTCCTTCCACCTTTCCATGGCTTCCAGGGGATCAAAATCAGGTTGCCAGTCTATTGAGGAAAGTGCCTTTACTTGCTAAGCCATCTCGGTCCAGAATTTTTTGGGTTTGACACAATATCTGACTCTGTGGCCAGGCTGGCCTTAACCTTCTAGCTTAGCTCAGCCTCCCAGGCATTGAGATTGCAGATTTGAGCCAGTGCGACTGGATGATTAAACAGTTTTTACAGAGGGAAGACATATTCTCTCATGTCAAAGAAATAACAAAACAGAAGTGATTCAGATAAATTACAAGAGGGCACACGATAAAAGTTATGCTATATCATAAGCAGCCTTAAATTATTATCTTTTTAGAAAGTCCAACTGTTTAACAGTCATTTATGATTATTAATAGGTATTTCCTTCCAAACTATAGATGTGCTAAAAAACAGAGGTGTTTTTGTCAAAAAGGAAAATTACAATAAATTCATTTAACAATTATGGTTGGCTCCATTTTGTGATTCTAGAATTGGACAATACTTTCTTCCATAAAAAAGAATAAATAGTTTATAGAAAGAGCAAGAGTTAGTTTTATGGACAGAAAAGAACTGAAATAAAGGGAAACATCAAAATTATATTAATTCATTGCAAAGTTACTTGCTTTGTAAAGTCAGGACAGGGAAATGGAACAATAGAAAAATAAGTGGTAGATTTATATCATATTCCTTCATATTAACCTTTGTAATGATTAAAGCCCACGGGCACTCAAGCCTAGCATGCTGGGGCACGACTTTAATCTCAGCACTCCAGAGGCAGAGGCAGGCAGATCTTTTTGAGATTGAGTTCAGCTTGGTCTACATAGTGAGGCTAGCCTGGTCAATCTAAGAACTCCAGTTCAGCTGGGGCTATAGGGATACAGGGTCTCATAAACAAACAAACAAATAAACACACAAACAAAAAGAAAAAAAAACCAAAGAAACAAAACCAACAAATGAAGCACCAGGAATGTCATTATCACACTGACTGAATGTAGCCTGTTTAGGAAATCTGACAACATAACTGTTAATCATTTTCTCTGTTCACAGAAGCCCAGCTTAACAAATTAGTTCAGGTTTGGTGACGTGGACTATCAGGATGAGTGACTTCATTTTAATTGTTAGTCTGATTTGTTGAGGCCCAGTATAATATTCCAGCTGAAACAATGGCCTTCTGTGTTTTTTCATTAACAGATTATTATTTTAAACTAATCAATTATGGTACATGTGTCTAGTTCACTTGGTAGATTGTCTGAGTCACATGCATGAAGTGTTGGGTTTGAGTCTCAGCACTGAAAGGAGAAAAAATCTTGCTCTTGAGGGAAAATAAATTTTCTAAGGTACTAGCTCCCTGAGAGATTATCTAATCTCAAATGAACAGCCCTAAAACACAAGTATACAGGATCACCAGTACATGGACTCAGCACACATTGTGTGTGTGTTTATAAATTTATGTATATGTAACAACAATGATTAAAGAAGAGGACAAGAATGAGGGTGTGAGGGCACATGGGCGGAGTGGTTAAGAGAGTGGGTGGAATGGAAATAATGCAAAGACAATACTCATGTATGAAATTCTTAAAAATAAAAAAAGAAATGAGAAAAAATCTTCCTCTTGTTTACACGGATGAAATAATTGGTTTGCTAGAAATGGATACTTCAATCATAGCCTTGGTTCTCACCCATTCTGAATTAATGGGTTAATAATAAAGTAAAATGAAGGGTTTTCCCCCCAATAGTCATGCCAAGACTTCTTCTCAATGATGCTCTGTTCCTTTAAATTGAGGCAATTTTTGTTTAGGCTTTGTGGCTTTGGGCACTTTTTAAAAAGTTTTTATTTTTAATAGTGGTAAATGTAACTCCAATATGAAATATCTAAATAACTCTATTGGCATTTAACATAACCCGATGGCTGGAATTCATGGAAATAAAGACCTAAGCAACTCATTTTAACTTCTCCAAGAATAAACACTAAACTACATAACAATTTGAAAAATTGTATTGGATTTCCACAGCATAACATTGTTCTTACAACTTTTCTAATTCTCCAGTGTCATGGTATTAAGTAAATTTGCTTTACTGTGTTACTGTCATTCTTATCCCTTTTCAGACTTCCTATTTTTCCAAACTGAAGCTATGTACTCATTAGACACTGGCTCCTCATTGCCTTAAGTCTCTGGTAAACACTATTCTGCTGCCTTTCTGGAAATTTGACTACACTAAATACTTTGCACATTTGGAATCATAAAAGATTTGTTCATTTATGTACCATGCTTATTTTATTTAGCAGAGTAGCTTCAAGACTCATGCACGATCCAACATATATTGGAATTTCTTTTTACAGTTCAATAGTATTTCATTGGAAGTATATGGCACATTATCTTCGTCCATATATCTGTTGAAGGAAGCTTGGATTCTACTACCTTTATGTTATTCTGATTAATACTATGAATATGTGTGTTCAAATTGTGAGTTCCTGTTTCCAATTTGCCTTGCAAATCTAGAAGAAGCATTGCAGGTTCACATGCTCATTCTATATTTCAGATTTTAAACTATTTTTATATTTTTATTGATTCTTTGAGAATTTCATACAATGTATTTTGATCATATTCAGACCCCCTCTTCCATCTGAATCACCAATTTGTCTTTTTTGACAGCTGCAATATTTTACACAATCAGGAAAGTACAAATGTCTTAGTTTTTCTTCTCCTCAACAACACATATTTTCTAGGTTTTATTATATCTGTCCCAAAGGGTTTAAGCTGTTATGGTGGTGATTTGCATTTTCCTTGTGACTAATGATTTTGAGAATCATTCTACATGGTTATTGGCCATTTGTGTATATTCTTTGCAAAAATTAAGTCCTTCACTCTGTTTTTGTTTTTATTTTTTATTTTTTTGCGTTGAAGCAAGGTTTTGTTATGTATCCTTGGATGGCCTTAGAATTAATATGTAGAGCATGCTGGGTTCAAGCTTAGAACAAAATTTCTGTTGCTGCCTCCTCCTAGGATTACAGATGTGAATATTAATGTTCTGTTAGTTTTTCACCTTCTTGTTGGAGCTCTCTGTTTTCTGTCCTGGTTATTGAACCCAGGGCCTTGCATATACTAAGTAAGCAGTGTGTCACTCATTTGTATTCTGGATTCAAGTACATATTTATTTGTCAATGTATGTTTTTATTAAATTATTGTGCATTTCATATATCTCAATCATGTTTAGACACCTATACCATCTGGACCATCCAAAGACCTCCCACAGGATTTCTTGAATTTTGTTATATGTGTTAAAGCCTATCAACTCAAATTTCCCTATCCAGTTGTCCCTCAGTGTGAGTTCATCCACTGGAGCCTGGTCAGCCTATGTAGCCTCATTCTCTTAAAGAAGATCAACACTTCCTCACCCAGAAGTGATTTGCTGCCAATAGTTGTCAGCTAAAGTTGGGGTCTCCTGTCCATTTCTCAAGCTCTATGCTTGTTTTTGTCTGAGTTTGCATCTGGTAGGATCATTGCTTCATTTTCCCCCTTAGCAGCTTACATATTGTCCTATAAAACTATGAGAGCTAGTCTTCAGGGAGAAGGCCTCCAGGTCAATTCCAGCTTCATTGTTCCAAGTCCTGAGTGTGTCCTATCTTCAGTAACAGGGTCTTACCTTTAAGTTCTGGGAGATTGTCAAGGGCTGTGGCGACAGCCTGTGTTATTTTGGAAATCTCTTCGACTACCCTTACTAACAACTGGAAGGGAGGTTTCTCCTGTGGTTACACAGTCTTCAGCTATGCACACTGTTTTTTTCCTAAACCTTATTTAGCTTTTACAGTGGATCAGTGTTAATATTGTCAATAAGAAGAATAAAACTAATTTATGAAAATCAGAGACAAACTGGAAGGCAAACCTTCTAGGAACTATTAAGTATAAATTATGTTTTCAAGGTGAAGAGAAAGAAAAAGAGAAAATGAAACAACCAGAACCCTGTAAGGAGATGAGTACCATTCACTCATCAGCTAGTCAGAGAGATTAGACCTTCTTCAACTATGCCAAATGTGGGGTTGTGTATGTAGAACAAAACTATAAACTGAGGATAAAAAGTCAAGGACCGTTAAGTCCAAATAATCATAAATATGAAGATTCACATTGAACTAAAACACTGCTACTTTATTGGACAAATAGGTTATATGCCATATATATATATGGCATAAATGTAAGGGTCTTGTAAGTGTCAGTGTCTCACTCCAGGCATGGAAACTCAGCAAAGTTGGCAAGGCAGAATGAGCCCATGTTCAGCTGTCTTCTCTTAGGAGTTCAGATGAGGAAAACGTATCTTTCTCTAGAGTCATGCTAATGAGTTGGTTGAAATAATGAAGCAGTCTGCCAGAAACCTCTGGGCTATTCAACTGAATATCCTAGGACTGGCATGACAGGCTTTGTGGTTTAAGAAAACCTAAAGAAATACTTAGTTTTATTGTTTATTTGTTTGAGTTTTTTGGTTTTTGTTTTGCTTTGTTTTC